>SSNQ01034634.1:58698-71198 GCA_006942095.1 Nothobranchius kuhntae
CCATCCATCCATCCATCCATCCATCCATCCACCCATCCATCCATCCATCCATCCATCCATCCATCCATCCATCCATCCATCCACCCATCCATCCATCCATCCATCCATCCATCATCCATCCATCCATCCATCCATCCACCCATCCACCCATCCATCCATCCATCCCTCCATCCATCCATCCATCCACCCATCCATCCACCCATCCATCCACCCATCCATCCATCCATCCACCCATCCATCCATCCATCCATCCATCCATCCACCCATCCATCCATCCATCCATCCATCCACCCATCCATCCATCCATCCATCCATCATCCATCCATCCATCCATCCACCCATCCATCCATCCATCCATCCATCATCCATCCATCCACCCATCCATTTCCAGATGCTTATTCACAGTCAGGTTGTGGGGTCAGCAGACTAAGCAGAGAGGCCCAGACTCACCCTCGCTCGTAAACAAGACCCAGAGATACTTAACTCGTCCACTTGAGGCAGGACCTCGTCCCTGACCTGGAGAAGATGTTCTACCCTTTTCTGATTCATAACCATGGTCTCAGATTTAGAGGAGCTGATTCTCATCCCACCCCGTTCACACTCAGCTGTGAAATGCTCCAGCAAAAGCTGGAGATCACCGTCTGATGAAACCAACAGAACCACATCTTCTGCAAAAAGCAGAGACCTGATCCTTAGGCCACCAAAATGGATCCCCTCAACACCTTTGCAGTGTGATAGTCAGGCTTTTCAAATCCAGTGGTTTCATAGTTTATTTTCTACCAGAATCTAACGTAGGAGATAGGTGTGAGACAATTATGAGTTTAGCCTGCATGAAAAATTGATAGCGACAGACTATAATCAGAACCAATCATTAAAAAATGGCTTTTCAGTGTTTCCCATCTTAACCTCCTGACACCTGAGTTTGTATTTGGTGTGATTTAAAAGAAAAACACGTGTAGCCATTACAGATTAGTCCACGCTCATAAACGTGAACAAACAAATTAATAAATACATAAATACAATTCTGACAAACTTTAAAATCTTAAACTTAAAGTCAATATCAAGTGTTTCTAAATAATAACAGAAAAATGTTTTAGTGCAAGAAGTCAACGTCCACCTACCTGGACACAGGCTCAGAAGGTTAAAATGTAAAGATTACTGGACTAAGAACTGAACCCTGAGGGGCTCCATGACTAACTCTGGTGCAAGAAGTAGCTTCTTTAATAACAAGAACAAACCAGAATCTACTTGCCTACATATGCCTGATATGAAACATTCCTCTCTCTGCTTAAAGCCAATTCATTCCAGCTTAGGCAACATCCACAAAAGCACCCTGGTCATGGAAATATTGTGCAAGTCCCAGTCTCTGTATTAAATTTAAAATATAACAATCATGAGAAAATGGCTTGAAGTGCAGATTTGACCTTTTTGTTTTTAATTATGTATTTTCTGTGAATAAGAGATAAAGGATCTCCGGTCGGGTCTTGGCAAGAATCCTCTGGAAGTTTGCCCAAAGAACATGTGGTTAAAGCGTCTCTGGAGGCATTTCCACAGAACAAGCTCACAACATGTTAAACACACACACACACACCACACGCACACACACACACACACGCACCCGCACACACACACGCCCACACCCACACACCCACCCGCACGGAGAGAACGCACACACACACACACACACACACACACACACACACACACACACACACACACACACACACACACACACACACACACACACACACACACACACACACACACACACACACACACACACACACACACACACGCATGCTTCCCGGTTATCTCCCAGCTGCATCAGCCGGAACGGTTTTCATGAACTAAACTGGATCTAATCTGTTGACCAGCTTGAGCTGTAAAAGCATTTCTGTTTAGTCTGACGTCATCTGTTTGGTTTAATCGTGATAATTGTGCATCTTTTGAGTTGGAAGTGTTGCACAACGAGGGTTGCACAAGAAGAGAGAAACACAAAAGGAAAAGTAAACACATTTCTAGCATGTGCTCGAGGTTCGAGGATGTCAGCATGCATCCCAGCAGGGGGCCAATAAAAAAGATGGTAAAAGTCGCCTTTTTAATGAACTGTTGAAGCTTGGTTTCACTGGAAAGGTAGTTCTTCTGTGACGTTTGTTTACTTTTTTAGGTTTGAAAACAAAACCATAAAATAAACAAAAGCTCAACATTTAATATTGTAATCTGGTAAAATCAGAAGTCCTGCAAAACACTTTAGAATAAACAGACGTGTTAAAGGTTTCCAGATTTCTTTCTAAGGAGGTGGACTTTGATTTTCCTGCTCGCTGTCAGTCTGGGCTACAGCTGAGGCCCTCGTCAGAGCATCGCCCATGTCGGTGCCGTCACTTTGGTCTTGATTCTATGGCCCTTGAGGACCAGTAAGTTTTGGACCCCCCACCCCCCCACCCCCCCGCTTTAGTCCCTTTAGTTTGGTTTCCTGATTTCAGAACTGAAAGAAAAAAAGTGAAATTTAAAAAAATGTCCAAAGCAATTCCAGCAGTAGACCTTGTCTACGTTGGTCGGAATCAGCGCTGAAGATGATTACGAGTGAATAAACGATGGTTTAGACACAAAGAACTAAAGGGACAGAATGTCTCTGAACTACAAGGTCAGTGACTCGTCTTGCTTCTGTTTGGTTTATTTGAGAATAAGAATATAAAAGAGTGAAACAAATAAGGGAAGCTTGGGTTTGGAGTTTTCAGAGGAGTTGGAGTGCTGACCCCGGCAGGGTCTTCCATAAACTGGACCTAGCCGAGAGACAATCGGAGTACCATAGTATCTGGCCCGGATGGAGCCAGGCCAGACCTGTCATGTGCATGAGCTCATCCACCTGTAGACCTGCAGGAGGAACATGCAACAACATGGAACAGGTGGCCAACCAGGTAAACAATTAGATTCTGCTGACAAAACAAACAAACAAACAAACAAACATGCATTTAGGATGCAAAACTTCTCTGTCAGGGAAGCAGTCGGAACACAGAAGCAGTACCAGCATGATATGGTTGGCCTCATCGTGTCGGCTCTGCAGCCTTGAGAGGGTGTGGACTCTTCTTCAGCGGGTTATGTTAGGGTTAGGTATCGCTCTTCCATTTGGGTCCAAAATACAAATTTCATGAAACTACAAATGGAATTTTGCACATTTTATACCAACAATCTCAAAAATTAGACTCTCCAACATTTTGCCAAAATTCGCATTTCAGTGAGATTTTAGCTGTAGCTTCCATGAGTGCAAGAAACTGTGTACACACACACAGAGAGAGAGAGAGAGAGAGAGAGAGAGAGAGAGAGAGAGAGAGAGAGAGAGAGAAACCTGAACGTGACCCGGATGCTTTTTAATGTTTTTATCAAGCTTTTAGAACAGATCTGATGACTGATGCAAGACTCATCTCTCTCTGCTAGGAAAAGTGTCACCAGGTTGTTTTTGGATGACTTCCTTCTCTTGACAAAAACATCTTTCCTGCTAATTTATCAAGGACATGTTTTATGTTTATTCACGCGAGAACCTGGCAAATAAATCAGACGACGTAACGTTTTCTGTGTGAATAACCAAGCCCCCACAATGTGGCTCTGAAATTGGGCCCAACCCGGAAGTACCAAAATTTGCAGTTCCACCCTCATCCACTAGGGGCTGGTGTCAGAAGCGAGCAAATCCTCATTGACTCCCATGTTAAAAATACCAATTTGACAGCAGAAATAAACATGTTTACAGCCTGGTACCAGAACATGTTTTTGGTTTAAATGATCTAGTTTACACTCATGACAACTCTGAGGGGGTGAATGTTTTTCTCACTCTTCTGTTTAAGTGTATTAAAAGCCTAAAAGTCTGTATAATTAATGAGCATCAGACCCACGTGACCACAGAGCTAGCTCCGAGGAAAGGCCTCAGTAGAGCCTCGGTCTGGCCTGGAAACTGTTCCGGGATTTTGAGTCTCTGTGTGTGTGTATTCTTGTTTGGATATTATTTGTGCAATTGTTGGACAAAATGACTTGCTGTGGCATTAATTGCACTAATAGAGCGTCCAAGGAGTCTCCACTTCATTTTTTTCGGTAAGTAAAATTATATTTATGTATTTTAGGTCACTGCCGAGCTGAGCTTAGATTTTAACATGTACTGTTTAACCATGAAATTTAAATGTAATGGGGTAAAACCCAGTGCATTTAACATAATGCTGCACTTTAGAAAATGGGTTGAAATATAACATGTTGGTGGAGCTGGGTTCCCACTATCGGCTTGTGGAGCTCTCGGAGACCTCTGTTTTCCACCCGGAATGCCGGCTGTTTCTCCCCGCATCTCTGTCTGATCGCGGCTTCTGTGTGCTGTGCGGCTGCCGGCTTGTGGAGGTCTCGGAGACCTCTGTTTTCCACCCGGTTTACCCAGCGGTCAGCCCGGCGTATCTCTGACTCAGAAGCTCTGGTGTTGTGCACAGTTAACTCCGGTTGTAGCTAGGTTGCTACCTCCGTTAGCTTAGCTCCCACCTCAGTGTTAGCTTTGGGTTAGCTTCAGGTTAGCTTGTAGCTAGTTCGACCGGATGTCGTCAGTCGATCCCGCCCTTACAGCCCCACCCTCAGCTCCACCCCTCTTCCCTTTTGTGGAATTATCTGAGCTTGACGGAACCTGTGACACGCTCAAAATGGCGGTGGTGGCCACCTCCCATTTGGTCTCAAAAAAGTGATGTTGGAGCCTATGGAAAGTAGATGTCCAGTATGTATGTCGATGTGAATAACACAGAAGAAGCCAAACATCCTAATTACATGTAAGTCATTAAAACCTTCATTACATGAAGAAAGTTAATCTGCAGCTTAACAAACCCAGAAGGCATCAACACCGCAGAGCGAGCCGGTCCCTCTGGAGAGTGTTTCGGCTTTAATAGTCACATAAAACTGAAATGTGTTGCTCCGTGTGACTGCAGGCCCGAGATGCACGACATCGTCGATTTGGCTTTGAAATGAAGCTGCTCATAAAAAACAACTCCATATAAATGACTGATTTTCATTGTTTCTCACCATCGACTGAAAACCTGCAACAATAGGAAGCGTGATCCAGATAATTACAGCAGCGCTCCAGCAGGAAGAGCTAATGAGCAGCTAATGTCACGCTGAAGAATAACAGCTTCGTCATTCCTGTTTTCTCTTGCAGTCGGAGTCTCGGGTGGGCTGCAGGATGCAGCTGTGCGCTTCCTCACGCCTGAGTCACCTCGGCTCGCTGCGCATGGCCGTGCCAAAGACGCTCTGTTTTTGAGAGTTTCTGGGGTCAGAGCGAAGCTGCAAAGTCTCCTCACATTTTACAGATGTTCTTACGAAACCACCATCTGCTGGCCTCACACGACCCTGGAACAGCACAGCTAGTCTCGTGTTTACAGGAGAAAAAAAATCAGTTGAGAAACGATCTGCTTAAACAAAAGCCGCTGTGATAAGTTTATCCTTCATGACAGTTTAGGACATACATCTCTGTCTAAACTTGTGTTTTCCCACACCGACTTTAACGTCCTGAATCACCCCCCTCGAGCTGAAACTTCATCCTTTCCTCAGGTGATCTGTCATGAAGTCTCCTCCAGGTGGGGCGCGTCTGAAACACCCCCGATGGTGATGATGAGCAGCGGGTCTGCTCTCAGCTCCTCATCGTAGCGCTGGGGGTTCAAGCTGCCCTCATGTGGGGCCTGGAACGTAGGCTCATGGGTAAGCTAGCAGCACCTTTAGACTCAACAGGACAGATCGACACAGCGTTCCCATCTCTGCCCCGATCCGGTGATGCATCCTCTCTTTGTTCAGGACCAAAACGCCTTCATCCAGCAAGCACCCTGAACCCAAATCACCCTGCAACGTTGTGGTTCCAAAGCTGGGGTCTGCTACCCTCTAGGGCAGCGGTTCCCAAGCTTATTTAGCCGCGCACCCCCTTCTATGTCCCGACCATTAACCGGAGTTAACTGTGCACAACACCAGAGTTTCTGAGTCAGAGGTACGCCGTATATACATATATATATATATATATATATATATATATATATATATATATATATATATATATATATATATATATATATATATATATATGTGTGTGTGTGTGTGTGTGTGTGTGTGTGTATAAGTATACTATAGCATGACACAACACAATTCCTTTTATAGTAGTATAGTATAGGACAGTATAAAGTTAATCTTTATACAGCAGTGTACAATAGTATATAGTAGTATAGCACAACCTAAAGTACTTCTATACAGTACATGATGAATGACCTGCACTTGTATAGCACCTTTCAGAGTCAGAGGACTCCAAAGCACTTTACACTACAGTAGTATACTATAGCTAGTTATGAAGTACTTTTCTGTAAATGGTAAAAAGTTTGCTTACATTTATTGTAGTTTAGCATAGCACAGTATGATATACTTCTCCACACAGTAGTACACTATAGTAGAGTGTAAAGTGTTTCTCTATGCAGTAGTATGGTATATTTAAAAATATATATTATAGTATGGTAATATATGAAGCAAATCTCTATACAGTAGGATAGAACAGTATCAATTACTTCTTCATAGATTAATATAGTATACTGTAACACAATATAAAATACTTCTCTGTAGTGTATTAAGACCAGGTGTTGGTGTTTAAATGAAGGAGCATTGTGAATTTTAATTCATTTTATATTAAATGATTACTTCTCTTTATAGTAGTATACTATAACACAGTATAAAGTACTTCTCTTTACAGTAATATACTATAACACAACATAAAGTACTTCACTATACAGCACAGAACCAAAGTACATAGACAAATTGTAGCAGTAGATAAAAGATTTTGCTCTGCAGGTTGGTCTAGCCACTCTGATGTAGCCTCAGCAGGTCTACCATTGGCCCGATCAGTTTTGTGTCCTGCCAATCACAGCGCTCTATGTTTGTTGGGCGGGCTTTGCTCTAGACCTGGGATAGAGAAAAACTAAAAGGATGGTTATCGGCCAGGGGCAGAAATCCTATTTAAAAAAAAATCTTCCAATGGCGTAAGCAAAATTTGCTTGTCTAGCCAAGTAGATTTTGTTTACCCCAATGGCAGATTTTTTTTTTTTGCTCAAAACAAGAAAATTTGGATCGTAATTAAGAAAATTTACCTTATTTCAAGTCATTTTATTTTTCTTGAGACACATTTATTTTCATTTTAGACTAAAATCAGATAAAATGACTAAAAATGAGATTTTTGAAGTTTTCGTAGAAATATTCTTTTGCAGTATTCGGGAAGATTCCTCTCACTGAAGAAGAAGAAGAAGAAGAAGAAGAAGAAGAAGAAGAAGAAGAAGAAGAAGAAGAAGAAGAAGAAGAAGAAGAAGAAGAAGAAGAAGAAGAAGAAGAAGAAGAAGAAGAAGAAGAAGAAGAAGAAGAAGAAGAAGAAGAAGTCATTTCTATAGCGCCTCTCAAGATAAAAATCACGAGGCGCTTCACAAAAACAAAAAATGTAAAAATATAAAAAAGCATTTAGAAAATGGTTAAAAATATATTTAAAATGAGCAAAAAATTGACAATTGTGATTAAAAATGTAAAGAAAGAGAGAGAGTGAACAGGAAAGAGGGAAATAAGTGGATCCTGAGGAAGGTGGAATAGGTGGGGAGAGCAGAAGGAGAGGGTGATGAAGGTCACACATAAACCCGCCTGAATTCAATTCAAAAATGCTTTATTAATCCCAGAGGGAAACTCAACAGGTGAGTCTTCAGCTGCTTTTTAAAGGAGACCACTGAGTCCACTGATCTCAGGCTCAGGGGGAGAGAGGTCCAGAGTCTGGGGGCCACAGCAGCAGATGATCTGTCACCTTTGACCTTTAGCCTGGTGCTGCACAACCAGTAGGCTTTGATCACTGGACCTCAGGGACCTGCTGGGGGTGTAGGGACTAAGAAGATCACCAATGTAAGATGGTGCTTGTCCATGTAAGGCCCTATAGACCAGAACCAGGATCTTGAAATGAACCCTGAAGTTGACTGGCAGCCAGTGAAGCTGGAGGAGAAGCGGGGTGATGTGGGTGTGTTTGGAGGACTTGGTCAGAAGCCGAGCACAGGCGTTCTGAACCACCTGTAGACGGTTCAGGGAGGTTCTGCTCAGACACGTGAAAAGAGAGTTACAGTAGTCTAAGCGTGAGGAGATGAAGGTGTGGAGAACTGTCTCAAGTTCAGAGCGGGACAGAATGGGACTCAGCTTAGCAACGTTCCTGAGATGGAAGAAGGAAGAGCCAACAANAAAAATGTTAAGAAAGAGAGAGAGTGAACAGGAAAGAGGGAAATCAGTGGATCCTGAGGAAGGTGGAATAGGTGGGGAGAGCAGAATAAAGAGAGAGAGGTGAAGAAGGTCATACAAAAGCCAGCTTGAACAAGTGAGTCTTCAGCTGCTTTTTAAAGGAGACCACTGAGTCCACTGATCTCAGGCTCAGGGGGAGAGAGGTCCAGAGTCTGGGGGCCACAGCAGCAGATGATCTGTCACCTTTGACCTTTAGCCTGGTGCTGCACAACCAGTAGGCTTTGATCACTGGACCTCAGGGACCTGCTGGGGGTGTAGGGACTAAGAAGATCACCAATGTAAGATGGTGCTTGTCCATGTAAGGCCCTATAGACCAGAACCAGGATCTTGAAATGAACCCTGAAGTTGACTGGCAGCCAGTGAAGCTGGAGGAGAAGCGGGGTGATGTGGGTGTGTTTGGAGGACTTGGTCAGAAGCCGAGCACAGGCGTTCTGAACCACCTGTAGACGGTTCAGGGAGGTTCTGCTCAGACACGTGAAAAGAGAGTTACAGTAGTCTAAGCGTGAGGAGATGAAGGTGTGGAGAACTGTCTCAAGTTCAGAGCGGGACAGAATGGGACTCAGCTTAGCAACGTTCCTGAGATGGAAGAAGGAAGAGCCAACAAGAGAACTGACATGAGAATCCAGGGTGAGAGCTGGGTCAAAGGTCACGCCAAGATTCCTGACAGAAGGTTTGGTGTGGGAAGCAAGCTGACCAAGAGAGTCTCTGACTTTGGGAACCAGCTTGTCTGGGGCACAGATGAGGATCTCAGTCTTATCTTCATTCAGCTGAAGAAAGCTCCCACCATCCAGGTTCTGATAGAGTCTAAGCAGGTGTGTAACAGCTGCAGCTTAGACATCTCATGGGGCTTAAAGGAGATGTACAGTTGGAAGTCATCTGCATAAAGATGGTAGGAGATTCCTTTGAAGGAGCTCAGGATGTGCTGAAGAGGAAACAGATAGAGGAGGAAGAGCAGAGGCCCCAGCACAGAACCTTGTGGGACACCATGGGTAAGAGAGGTGGTGGAGGACCTAAACTTGGAGACGGCCACAGAAAAGCAGCGCTCAGAGAGATAAGAGGAGAACCACTCCAGAGCAGATCCTGATAGGCCTACCCAGTCTCTCAGCCTCTCCAGGTGATGGTCAACAGTGTCAAAGGCTGCAGTCAGGTCCAACAGGACCAGAACAGAACAGTCCCCTGCATCACTGTGGGTCAGAAGGTCATTAGAGACCCTAAGAAGAGCTGTTTCAGTAGAATGAGCTCTACGAAAACCTGACTGGAAGCTATCATAGATGTTATGTTCATCAAGAGCAGCTGGGAGTTGTTTAGCCACAATTCATTATTTTACAAGCACAGAGATGCGCATCAGATGGATGAAAGAGCTGCATGTGGCTCCAGAGCCGCGGGTTGTCCTTCTCTTTTTATCATCTGCGTCATTTAGCTAAAATAAAACCAATTCTGACAAGACATCATTTGGAGGTTCTGCTTGCAGACTGATGCCATGAAAAATGAGGTGCTTTCTTACATTGAGGGTATTTCCGTGTTTAGACACATAATTTAACTCCGTTTCCTTTTTCTTTAGCAAAATGCGGCAAAAGCTGATTTTTTTTTACAGCATTTTTTAGGTTGGAGGAGTTTTGTAGAACTCTGGCAGGGTGACGTGTCCTTAACAGGAACATCTTCCTGGGAAAGTACAGAAATTTAACATAGAAAAGATTTTTTTTCCAGTACCAGTAGAAGGTGTGGTGGTTAACTTATTCATAGGCAGAAATCCTGGGGGTGGACAGGGGGCACATGCCCCCCACCTTACATAAAGTTGTCCCCAGAACAGAAGTTGTGGTGACTAACTTACAGCTTCAGCAGCACATCGCCCACTCGTCAACCCTGGAGCTTTTTGCCCACCGCTGTCAAATTACCGTACAAACGCCTGCGCTGCAGATGGGCGCAGACTTGCAACCTCACAAACGTCTCTGTTTCAGCATTTTGAAAGGGGAAAAGCTGACAACCCCCAGCCGGCTGTTTCAGTATAACCTTCCTTCCAACGTGATTCAGACATTAGACTGTTTGGTGATCATTTTACTGTAGAATTCTTACATATTGCTCCTTTAAATCAAACTGTCAGGTTCGTTGGCAGATCTGGAGCGTGACTGAGAGGATCCGTTGCCCAGACGCGGAGTGATGGAAATAACCACCGTGGTTATCTCCTGAAGGTTTAGTTTGAAGGTTTAGAGGGCTGGTAAGCCTGGAGACTCGGAACAAAGTCTGGTGAGAACGATGACTGAGCAATGAATGAAACGCCGGCACTTCCTTAAGTAGTGTCGGCGTGATGACGTCAGCCGCCACGTCGGTGGCAGGAATGATTGGAATGAAGTCAGCGGGAGGAGTTCGTGACACAAACAGACTTCATCAAACACAAATGAAGAAGAATGATCTGGATCCCGTTTATTTATCAGAACCACCATGCACCCATCAAAACCAGGGAGCCTTTTGTCCCAGAGCTACTAAACATTCACTGACACTTTATTACTAAATAAACTAAAGACCAGTTGTTTTTATTTAAACAAACAGGACATCGATGTAAAATTAGAAAAAAAGTGTCAAGACAGAAAAGAACAAAAATGTTTAATGTTTGACTATTTAAACTGTTTATTTCCAGATTTCCGGTTCTCTTTAAATGTCTAATTAAGTGGATTGTTTTAATTGTTATTATAATTATTACTCAGTGATTTTTAAAACCAAGACTCTAGCCTCAGTGGCTCTGATGTAGTCTCTGATCTCAGAATGTTTGGACACCAACAGTTAGAGAAGTCTGATCATGCTGTGGTTGGAGACGAAGACATTTAGATGCTGATCTAAACTCTGGTCAGTGATGAGCGATGACAGGAAGCATGCCGGCACAGCTCTGAAAACTTTGGGTGGTTTGGGTTTCTGGTAAGGAAGAGACTTGTGGAGATGTTTCAGACGTGTGTCATCGCCGTGTCACAGCCACCTCGCTGGAAACGCTAGAGGTCAGCTCACGTTAAAGACCCAATCCCTGATCCTTGATATCTGGGCGCTGATTCCTGATCAGATGTTTTATTCTGAAGAAAAGTACAAATAATCAATCGTACGCATCTCAGCTGTCGGTGACATGTCAGAAATAATCTGGAGTTCACTACTGGGTCCACTTGTGTTTTATTATAGTTTTCATACTAAACAGTCAGTAGCATGGGTTAGGGTTGTTTTCTTCTCAGCATTCTTCTCCTCTGGTTTGGATAAAAAAGACTCAAAGAATTCATTTTTCCAGTTAGAACCTAAAAATACACCAAAATCTACAGTCAAAGCAGTAAAAACAAATGTACTTTCTGAAGTTAGCTCCAAAATCTGTCATTTCTGAGGGAAAGCAAATGCAACGTGTATGAATGGATGAGTGAATGAATGTGGTTTAAAGTCAAAGACATGTTAGTGATGCATTTGCTGCTAAAAACAAACGGGAACGCTTCTTTTTCTGTGATTTTGGTTTATTTAGAATAAAAGTCTGATTTGAGAGACGCGTGTTTGCTTTCGACCATCAGCAGCAACAAGGGTTTGTGGTTTTTGCTGAGTCATGCAAAGATGTGTTAATGAGGTCACAGCCTGAAGCAGCAGAGTGTTTTACTGGAAAGAAAAACAAACAAATCCCAAAACAAACGTTTTACATTCTTCCATCGGGTTGGAATTTTTCTTTGTGGTTTCCGTAAAGTTTCAGCTTCCATGTTTGTCCACTCATGAACATTAAAGCCCTTTTCCTGCCCGTTAGTGTGCAGCAGTTTTAAATCACCGCTACCTGATGAACATGAACAGCCTCTGCTCAGAGAAATAGAGATCACATCCTTCAGGACTGATGAGCTAACGGCGAGTCATAACAAAAGCTTCAAAAGACTAATTTCTAATTGAATGGTTTTAATAGTTTAAATTTTGTTTTATAGCTTTATTTGTTTGTTGTTTTGAGCACAGTTGTGGCGGCTCGGGCATCTGGTTAGGATGCCTACCCCAGTGAGGTATTCCGAGCACATCCAACTGGGAGGAGACCTGAAGGAAACCATGTTTCTCGTCTGGCCTGGGAACACTTTAGGATTCCCCGGAGGAGCTGGTCCAAGGGGCTGAGAGGACGAAGTCTGGGCCTCTCTGCTTAGGCTGCTCGTGGCCCGACACTGGAAAAGTGGAGGAAAATGGACGGACGGATGGATGGATGGATG
>SSNQ01034634.1:76198-98483 GCA_006942095.1 Nothobranchius kuhntae
CTATATTTCTGATGCATGCTTGCCTTTACCTCATCAGTGACTCACTGGCTAAGCAGCACACTCAAGTCTGAACGTTTGGTTTGCAGGTATGTACATCGTGGGACGATGTAAATGTCCAAAGGTCCAAAAAGTCCCCAGAATCAACGTCTCCGATTTTGAAGTGATTGAAAAGTCGCCGAATTGTGATAAAACTGAAGTAATGTGAGTGTTTTTCCAACCAGCGCCTTTTCTAAAGGTTCTCCTTTGGGTTGTCCTGTTGGGTTTGACTCGTTCTGGTTGTGTTTTCTCAGTCTGACATCGGTCAAACCAGATAACTCCACCGAGCAGATCTGCGTGGATCCTTCGACAAAGGTTGCCCAGGGATTTCAGAAGTGCTGGGATAGGTGAGCAGACTAGTAGACACTGTTACCTGGTGGGAGAGGGACTGCTGCTTTAAACAAACGAGACCTTAACTGGTTCAAAACCAGACTAAAGCCCCTGCAGCTGCACACATGTGGGCTGGAGTCTGAATGCCTCCTGGATAAACTCAAAAAAACCTCAAACCACAGAGTAAACGACAGCGAAACCTTTCTGCCTTAACAAGTCTGACACGTCAACGTGCAACTTTCTCCCACAAACTTCCAGATGTTTCTCATTTGTCCTCTGGCCTAATCCCAGGTTTTGTCCTCTGCTCTTTTCCAAGGATACAGAAAGACGCGAGCCGTAAGATGGAGTGCATCGAGAGGAAGAGGAAAGCAGAGACAAAATCCTCAGACGACTGAAGGACACGAGGAATGCTGAAAGCTGAGATTCTTCACTGAACTCCTGCTCTGGAGGCACTGAGACTGACAGTAAAGGCGGAGGAGCTCCGGCAGGGAGATGATTAACAGCCGGGACGCGGGAAGGACGGAGAGGGAAGAGGAGGCACAGACAGATCCATGTACAGCAGCTACGGCACCTGAACCCTTCGGTTTCATTTCTTTGCTTTATGCTGTTATTTATGCTAAATTATTTATTAAAAAGCTTTTTTATACAAACGTGGATAAAAATAAAGTAAATTTTGATACAGCTCTTTGCCTTCTGCCCCTGTTTTACAATCCAGTCTTCCAAACCTAAAGGAGGTTTTCATCCTTTGGCAGGAAAACACATTTTATCTGGAAGCTTTTCCCAGCTGGCGTCGCTCCGAATTAAACCTGCAGCCGCGAGAAAACCAAACCCAAACTCCTGTAGTTCCTCAGAGACGCTGCGGCCGCGATCAGTGTGTGTGTGTGTGTGTGTGTGGCATTATCACAGGAGAAAACGGGGCTTACACCTGAAGGGGGGGGGGTTTAAACATTTATCTTATAACGTTTTGATGAAACATTCACAAACTCGTCTGACCTCGCAGCTTCTCAACAAACAACAGCTGAAACTTTTAAACAGGGCTGTTCAGTTCCGGTGTCGGTACAAGATCTGCTCGGGTGCAAGATCGGCTCGGGTCCGTCGACTGCCGATGACGTCTAAGTAGTTGATTGGCTGAACATGAACCTTACGGAATTACGTAATCACGTAACGTTGTTATCACGTGACGTTGGTCCAGGCAAATTTATTCTATTGGAAAGATGAACAACTTTTACAAAGAAATACATCATTACCTCTTTGAAACTACACTTTTAGCATAGAGCTGCATGTATATTAGGGCTGAACGATTAACTGCATGTGCAATTAAATTGCGATGTGACAAAAGAAGATTTTCTAATGGCAAAGGCTGCAATTTGGCAGCGAGTGGTTAGCGCAATGCTAATATACATTGAAAAACCCATAGGAATGCTAATGCTAATATCGCCGATTACATTATTACAAATTATGAATTAGAAACGTGCCAAATGATTACATTTGGAGTCTAATAGAAAGTAAAACTACCATCAGTCAAATAAGTACAGACAGGTATTTTAGTAAAGCCAGAAAACTTTTAACTCCAGAGTTTTGGCTAGCAGCTATGAGCGTAACTGAACTACGCATGGACAAGACGTCAAAAACTCTAAACACAAAATACTTCAATAAACGGGACACACTTTTTTCCTGCAAATACAATTCCACAGGTGTTGCTAATACCTATGATCCTTCAAGGGATGTGCTCAAAGAGGAGTTCAACATGAATCAAATATAGTGTTTTATTTTACAAATACTATTATAAACACAAACTTACGTCTTAAGAAACATTATTTTAATAACGAAACTGCTAAATTCTTTCCAACAGTATAGACGTGTAGTGTATTTTGTCCGAGTGGGTTTGCCGTACTTTGACGTCATCGGCAGTCGAAGGACCCCGAGCCGATCTTGCACCCGAGCAGATACTGTACCGACACCGGGCGTGGAGGGCCGGTCTCCAGCACGTTTTAGTGGTTTCTCTGCTCCAACACAACTGATTCAGTGGTTGAATCACGTGTGCAGCAGCTCGTCGGGCTCTGCAGAAGTCTGATTGAAGTCAGGTGTGTTGAAGCAGGTTTAAAGCTAAAACGGGCCGGACCCCGGCCCTGAACACTGCTGCTTTAACAGACGCGGAGCTAAAGCATGATTTAGCCGAGTCAGCAGGGGCCTCTTTACGTATCACTGGAATGTCAAAATCGTTCCTGGGAAAAAAAGTTGAATTGTCACAGAGTCGTTTTAGTCGTCTGGAAAAGAACCAAATGGTGACGTTTTTAAAACAGATCCACAGTTGGATCAAAATAAAAGTCGTGTTTTATCCCCTAATAACTTCATCCTGCAGCCCTCAAGAGGAATTCTGCTTCCTGCTCAGGTTGTGGAATATTCTACGACTCTGTTCAGCTTAAACCGGTTTTATTATTATTACGGGAGATTTAAACAAACTTATCTTCACATATTTATGTGAGGAAATTTCAGTTAAACACTTAAAATCAATGATTTTGTTGTTTTGTGTGTGTGTGTGTGTGTGTGTGTGCGCATTTGTGTGTGTGTGTGTGTGTGCATTTGTGTGTACGTGTGCATGTGTGCGTGTGTGCGCATTTGTGTGTGTGTGTGTGTGCATGTTTTGTGTATGTGTGCACGAGCTCAGGTCTCAGTCGGAGAGTTGAAAACCAAGTTCACTTGTTCTTTCAACACACCAGCAGCGGTCTCTAGTATACGTACATCTAGCTCTAGCTCTGGTGCTCCTGTTTCAGGAAGTAGAAGTTAGTCAGAGCACAGCTGAGCTCCACGCAGCAGCATCTGGAGTCCTGTCACCCGACATTCTCACATCTCTTCTCTTCTGTTTAACAGCAACGCAACTCTACCACCGACTCAGTTTAGCGTCGCTGATAATTCTCCTCCACAAATGACACAAACCTGAAGGATTCTGCCATGTTGTGGAGTTGGTGTGCTAACAGTTAGCTTCTGCTAGCCAAGACGTGTTCTACTCTCACCTGAATGTTAAACCAATGGCAGCCTTCCCCGTTGCGAGCTAAGGTGGGTCCATGAATGTTCATTTATAGTGAGACGTAGATCTGAGAGGCTTCTGTAATCCGAGTGTGTCCCTGTCCACGAGTGGCTAATGCAGGAAGCAGGGGTGGGAGATTATTTTCATGTTCAGCCTAGAGTGACCAAAAACAAAACGTAAAAATGGCTCCTCGTTAGTTTTGGTATTTGACATTAAACTTCCTGAGTTCTCTATAACCTCGTTCACACCGAGGACAGAAAGGATGCGGTCTAGAATCTGCTTCGGTTGGATAGCATTCACACTCACCGCGGCTCGCGTTCTGAACATCTGCAGAAACCCTAACCCTCCTTCAAGAGCACCGAATGAGTCAAGCTCTGACACAACACACCTACAGACATACCTGCAAACATGAGACACTGACTTGGTTTTGCTGTCACTGTTAATAAGGAAAAAGCCGTAAAAACAACGCGACAAAGGTTTTATTTTGAAATGTTCCGGACGTACCTTGCTGAAACACAAACATGTTTCAAAAAACATATTCCAGACAGGAAGTGAGGCGTCTCACTTCCTGTCTGGTTCACGTTATTTCTTTAACTTCATGAAAATCCAAATTATTGTGCGGTTTTCAAACTAATAATTCAAAAGTCTTACATTCTTTTATTTTAAGTAACTTCATGAACTTTGCTATCAGATGACAGCGTTGGTGCTTCCAGAAGCTGCTTTGAGTTAAACCTGGAATATTAAATCAATGAGTCTAAAATCCATACCGACACTTTTGCAGAATTAATTCTCTGTTCATTCCGGCTTCAGCCTGATCTGATTATTTGGTCCGTCTTCAGAAACAGTTGGCATAAATCATTTCTTAGGCTGATAAAAGGTGAAACATTGATTGATGAGATGATGCAGAAAATGCCACAACATTTTGTGTTCATCCCAAATAAAGGCAGCACATTTACCCCCGCCTGTCGGAGCTGAGCGGCTTATTGATCCATCCTTTCTGCCTCTCAGCAACACCAACATCCTTGGAGCGATCGGCTGCACAAACACGGCCTGATTTCTGACCACTGGATTTTCCTGGAAAGATAAAGTTTGCTGGAGAATATTGGTTTTGCTGCGAGTAACTCAGAGGTGGCCAGGTCTGGGTCGGAGCGTGGGAGTGTGGGAAAGAATAGATCCTCGATAAACCCAGTCTTCCTCTGTACCCCGAAGCAGTTTGCTCACATTCTGACACGAGCTTCAGTTTGAGTCCGAAGGGCCCGAACACACGGCCTCCTCCACACTCAGGAGTCCGAGTTATTAGATCCACTTCATGGTACCAAACAGGAAGTCCAGCTGCAGCAAACCAACGACGCTGACTTTTTTGTAGTTCACCAACATCCTCACACACTTGGTGTTCAAGCAACCTTGTTTGGTTTCATCTGTTAAACTTTATATTTAAAGAAAAATCATTTCTGAGTCTCCTCAGAGGAGATTAGTGATGCTGAACATCTCCAGCATGTTTCTAAATAACAACAAACACAAGATAAGTAGAGTCTGCAGCTGCAGAAAGTCTCCTGAATCTAGTGTAGCGTCCAGCAATGGCCAGTTGAGGTACGGCCTGACCTTCCACCAGCTAGTCAACATCTGGTCAGAGAGGAGACACAACACTGCATGTAAACACGTCTGCCCTCACACCAGCTGGGATTCAGACTCCACAATCTAAATCATAACATCAACTTCCCTTCCTCAAGGTCTCGGCTGCAGAAGACAGAAGATCCAGCTCAGATCAGGGATAATGTCAAGAATGATTTTAATAAATCAATATAAACTCCTTCTATGACTTATAATCTAGATAATCATTAAACATTAGCTCACTATTAATGGTGATAATTACAGGATTGTGAAATGAAATGCTTCTTTAATTGTGCTCATTGGGTGGACGTCGTTTATCCACTAGACTGCAACGTGTTCCCCATGTTTTGACGAAGGTCCACACACCTGCACATCCACCATGACGAGTACGGCTAAGTTAAAGTCCCGTACACATGGTTAACCTTTGACCCAGATCAGGACTTCCTATTAAAGGAGGCGTGCTTCTGAGAGGTACTGGTAACATCTTCCTGTCAGTGTCATGACTCCAGGAAGGTGTTTAACCCGAGACATGCAGAATGGACTCGGCGACTCTGGGTAAGTTCAAGAAAAGTTCTTTTATTTGGAAACAGGAACAAAGGTAGCACTGGGAAGTCCAGCGGGAAATGAGCCGTACGGCTCTAGTCCACACAGCGTCCTTGTCACCATCTGCCCCTGCCTCCCTGACTGTGTCCCCCCCTGCCTGATTAGTCTTTGTTCTCACCTGCCCCGTGTTAATCCGCCCAGGTGTTCCTGATTTTCCCGTGTATTTATACCTCCCGTCTTGTATCAGTCTGTCGGATCATTGTTTGTTGTCAGCGTTGTTTTGTTCTGTCGTTCCCGCTCTGCCATTAAAACCATTTTTATTTCATCCGTACCTGCATTCCTGCCTCCTGATCTGCTCCACCACACATGGTCCGCCGTCATCCACACCCTCAACGTGACAGTTCTGTGGTGAATGAGGACGGTGGGGGAGCCAAGGTGAGCACCGAGGAGGACTGGGCGAACCGAGGTGGGTGAGGCAGCGGAGAGGGTCCAGACAGGAACAACGGAGGAGGATGGGACGTGGTTCAGGTGATCCGGGGTTCTAGCGGCGAGGATGGGGAACGATGTGGAGTTGTAGTTTTAAGGGGTAATCCAAAAACGTAATCTGAGACAGTCCAATGTTCAAAATCCAGTAATCCAAAAAACGAGTCAAGCGAGCAAACAAGTACGAGTGGCTGGGGCTACCTAAACTGGAGCAATCATCCGGCGTAGTGGGGTGTCTCCGTCCTCCTTTCATACCAGACTTCCTGATTGGAAATTCTGTGCAGCTGCAGCCCCCTCCGCTCCTCACCTGTGGGAAATGAACTCGGAGATGGTTAATGGAAGAGGAGCACTCACCTCGGCTGGAGAACATGACAGTCAGCCTCTGATTGGCTGTGAAACCATAACAAATAAACTTTAAACCAAAGCCAGACAGAGATTTGTCAGTACTGGAGAGTTCTGGAGAATAGCTCAGATTGGCCACCTGCTGCAAGACTCCATAAACATCCAAGATTTTCATACGCCGTGAAACCTTGTGTGCACCCGCAAAGCTGCTGAAAAGCACTTCCTGCACAACAAAGCTGAATTGTTCACTTCTTAAGAGTTAACTCTGAGATACAAGCTGATTCCATCCTGTGATGCCCGGTGACATCCCTTCAGACTGGAGAAGGTCGGTGCTGACGGTCAGCCTACTGGACCTGGGTGCCCTGAGGTCCTCCGACCTCTTCTGACCTCTGGATCCGGACGAGGGTCATCCAAAGGGTGAGAGTAGAACACAGAGATTGCGTCTGAATGTGCTTTGATAACAATCAACCTCACAGTTTATTACAAACCAAATTCATTTTCATCCGGAGACGCCGCTCCCTGAGATTCGGAAGTTCTGACCAACAACTCATTTACAGCCTACATCACCTTTGGACCCATCCATTCACGGTAAATGCTTAGATCACCCGTCGTGTTTTTGTTGTAATAAAATCATTTTTATTATTTGGGCAGCAGCAGCTCAACAGGTGGAGCGGGTTGTCCAGTAATCGGAAGGTTGCAGGTTCGATCCCGGCTCCAGACAGAGAATTCTGCTGTTGTGTCCTTGAGCAAGACACTTAACCCACCTCGCCTGCTGGTGGTGGTCGGAGGGACCGGTGGCGCCTGTGCTCGGCAGCCTCGCCTCTGTCAGTGCACCCCAGGGCAGCTGTGGCTACATGGTAGCTCATCCCCACCAGTGTGTGAATGTGTGTGTGAATGGATGAATGATACACTGTAGTGTAAAGCGCTTTGGAGTCCTTACTCTGAGAGGCGCTATACAAGTGCGGGTCATTTATCCTTTATCATTATAAACCTGACTCTTTCATGAATCAAAGCGAAGTGTGTATAACTGCTTAATAAAGCAAAGAATCTTAGAATCTGCTGACTAAGCCCTATAATCTTCTGATATTTACAAGAAAGATCAAGCAAGGTAATATTGTATATTTACTCAGAATATCAAATAAATAATACACATTTGCCACCGCTACACTAATAATTTCTAACTTCTAACTGAGAGAAGGAAAACAATCTTGTTTAAAGCACCTCTCAAGATAAAAATCACGAGGTGCTTCACAAGAATAAAAATGTAAAATATAAAATAGAGTTTTAAAAAATGATTAAACATATGGTTAAAATGAGAAATAATAAGATAAATTGTGATTTAAAAAATTAAAATGAGGGAAATCTGTGGAGAAACTGCAGCACAACTGATTTTCACCAGTTCCCCTTTTTCCGTTTGCCTCAGTCAAATTCAGAAGTTTGAATTTAAATGCATCTGATTAACATTAAAACACCAAAACAGGATTGGTTTTACTCCGAGGATTAAGAATCCAAAACTCAGAAACATGAAGTTACTCTCTGCCACCACCTGGGGGCGCCAACACAACCCCATCAGTGTTCATTCAACATTAAAAATGACAAAACAAGAGAAAGTTGATTCTCCAGATGTTTGTGTGACTCAACATGATGTTTTTAATAAAACTAAAATAGTTTCATCAACTCTTTGCAGTCATTTTAGAGATTTTGGTCACCATTAAAACCAGCAGCGTGAAGCCTTTTCATCCATTCAGACATGCTGCATGTTCCTCTGGATACTCTACAGAGCTTCAGACAACCAATCAGCAGCTCTGGGTGAATCAGCTGTTGTGTGTCTGGATCAGGTCTCCTTACCTGAGCAGGCCTGAGAAAACTGCAGCTCCAGGTGCAGCTTTTAATCTTCCTGCTGAACCTGCGGCCAGCTCAGTCTCACCACTCTCCTCTCACAGACTCAGGCGTCGACTTTATTCCTTTATCGATCAGCCAACATGATGTATAAAAGCGCTGTCATCCTGTTTCTGGCTGTTTGGGCTCCTATTCTTCGGCTCTGCCCAGATGTCAGATCAGCAGAGGCTCTGAGAAGTGAGCTCTGATAAACCTCCCACCCACGTAAACATTTCATCTTGATGATTAGAGAATTTAAATACCGTAAATCCTCTAATAGAGGCCCGGGCCTGTATTTGACTCAAGCTCATCAAGCTCCAGGCCTTTATTGGAAGGAGGACCAGAATTAGAGGCAGGCCTCAATTTCTATTTGAGCAAAATGAACTAATGGTTCGCTGGAGTTTTTGACAATTAATATTGCGCCCACATTTTCAAAGTTAAACACATTTCTTTTAACAACGGTAGTTTCTGCTTCAGCCCTCTCCCCCCTCCCCCTGCTTCAGCCCTCTCCCCCCTCCCCCTGCGCAGCGGCCGCAAACTCACTGATGCGCCTGCAGCCTCTCGGAGTTCCTGCTGCTCTAAACATTAAAATAATTATTTCATTTTCTGTTCCTCACTTCTGATTACCTTCAGTGGTGTCTGTTTGTTGCAACCAGCAGGTACAAAAACTAACTTGTTTTTATTTGACTATTTTTCTGTCCTGTCTGTTTATTATCTTCCTGCATCTCCTCTCAATCCTAAAGAGAAACTGCTACCTGGGTTCATATATATTCACCTCATGAGTTACCTTTGAACTGCAGCTCTAAAAGATCTACCGACCGCTAAAACAGCGGAGTGCTTGCCGGCCACATCAGTGATCGGTGCGTCACCGAGGACAAAACAGGTGATGCGCCCCGCTCCACAGCAGCGAAACGCATCAGGCACAAATAAAAGAATAAAAGACAGAAAACATAAAAGGAAATGAGCCGACATGAACGATCGCGTGTTAAATTAGTTTTTGAGGTGGCGACACCTGATTTGATATTGTTACTGTGGCCGTGCTCAGGACGCAGATGTCTGGAGCGCGTCAACAATCAGAGCGTTGCATGCGCAAGCTGGTTAAGGTTAGGATGGGAGTGAGGGGAGGGTTAAATTGCAAGAGGGTAAAGGTCACAATTTGGTTAAATGTCCGTTTTACGGCGGGTGTCGGTACCGACGCTCTGGCACAGCGCGTTGCCTCCCGACGCGCAGGAGCTTGTCACCTGCTGATAGCAGGCTGCTGTCTTTTCCGTGGACTGCATCTTGCCGGTCATTATCACGTGACAGCGACTAGTCGATGACAGGCATAACAAGTCACTATAGAGCGGTGAAGTCGACTAGTGACTAGTTCATACAACCCCTGCTACTGCTCCCCAGAGTGTTCTGCAGCATAATCAGCACATTCTCTTTGAACTTGATATCAAATTTTCGCCTCCTCTTCGTCTCCGCACGGTTAAAGTTACCCTCGCGGTCTATCACTGGCAAATCAAAAGTGAGACAGATGACACAACCGAATGTGTATTGTGAATGTACATTTTGAGCCTTAGCACACATGAACCACGTATAAAATTGTGTTGCTTCTCTGTGCCAGTCCCACATTTTACACTGAACAGTAAAATATTTCAGTCAAAAACAAAGTAAAACATTCAAAATGTTAAAAACACATTTTTATACATATGGAGAGTTTTCCTGTTATCAATATAAAAAATATAATAATCAAACCCCGGGAGGGACTCGGAGTAAATCGAGTTGAGGTGGCTCGGGCGTTTGACTGGTGAGGTTTTCAGGCACGTCCAACCGGGAGGAGACCTAATGGTAGACCCAGGAAACGGTGGAGGGACTATGTCTCTCAGCTGGCCAGGGAATGCCTTGGGATTCCCCAGAGGAGCTGGCCCTAGTGGCTGGA
Organism: Nothobranchius kuhntae; assembly: GCA_006942095.1. Taxonomy (NCBI): domain Eukaryota; kingdom Metazoa; phylum Chordata; class Actinopteri; order Cyprinodontiformes; family Nothobranchiidae; genus Nothobranchius; species Nothobranchius kuhntae. The sequence goes on from SSNQ01034634.1 coordinate 86,374, forward strand.
GAGAGGGAAGTGTGGGCCTCTCAGCCTAGGCTGCTGCCCCCACGACCCGATTCCAGATAAGCGTAAGAAAATGGATCAAGTAGATATTAATGAAAGTTGCCTTAACCTTAGTCCAGGATAGTGAAATAAACGGTTTGGGTGGATAATCAAGTGTAGACTTAGGCTACTCTAATATATTTTAACATATATAATAATACATTTATAATACTATTATATATATATATATATATATATATATATATATATACACATATGTGTATAATAGTATTATAAGTGTATGGTATCTTTGTTTTTCTCTTGGGTAAAGCAGACTAGAGGCTACTGTTGAGCTAACAATGCTAACGGTGAATTAGAAGAAAGAAAATATCTCAAGGTACTTTTAAATCACCAACAACTCGATATTACAGTGAAAAGGATGTGTGAAGTGAGTAATGAGTCAGTCGTGGCATTTTCTCTCTTTATTGTTGTTCAGAACAATAATAGCAAGCTAACAGCAAGACAGCAAATAATGAGACAAACTACTGTAATAACTGTAGTATAAGTGCACCCTACCGCAAAACACCCAGTGTTGCTAACACGATATGACAATGCATTTATCTACTTATCAAATTACTGTGCATGGCTCGTCTTTGCTTGTCATCTTGTTCTGGGGCTGAAAGTCTGGATTTTTCTGTGGTTTCCTTATTTTGATCTCAGAGTAAAACACGTTTTATGTAGAAAAAATTCAGGAGTACTTGGTTTGATTCAGTGACCTCTGAAAAATAATGTATTTTTAATGTATTTTTTCTGAAAGTAAAGTTTCATCTTTTATCTCAAAGTTCTGATTTAATTTTCAGCACTTCCTCCATGTTTCTTTACTCTGTCTCCATGGTAACACTGTGATAATGGCTGCTGATAACTTTCCAGGCCTTTTGTAAGAGTGTGTTTAAACTCCGTCAACACAGCATCGCAGGCCGCCGAACAGCACTCTGTGATATTGTTGCTTAGAAGAGTTTAGCTTTAAAAAGGGCCAGTGGAAAATAAAACACTTTTGTCAACCTGAACAGAGAAAACCTGAGAGCTGTCGCTCGCCCACAGGCCCACGCGGGATTACATCAGATGGAGAGAAAGTTTTTATTTCAAACACACTCATTGTTGGTTGTGATATTTTATTTATGTGGAGAGAAACCACCCAGATGCTTGTTGATGGAGCTGTCAGAAGGAGAGGCTGTAAATTGGCCAAACATGTTTGTGTGTTGCAATATTTATGGGTCGCTGCTTTCATGCTGTGTGTGGGTTGGGGGGGGGGGGGGGGGGGGGCAGCTGAGGGTGGACACCAGTTCAGCCTAGAAAGAGTTCTGCTTGAACGTTCAACGGAGCAGAGTCAGGAATGTCTGATCCGGTCGAGGTTTTATTTTATATGATTGAATTTTATTTAACCCTGCACCGCGGCGTGTGTGTGTGTGTGTGTGTGTGTGTGTGGAGGGTTGTGTGTGCTCAAATGAGGAGGTGTCCGCCTGACACTGGCGGTGTGGGAGGGTTACCTGCTCAGAGGTTTCAGACTGTCCAGGTGGTGTTTAGGAGATTTTTGCGTGGGGGTCATGAGGATGTGGGTGTAATTAAATTAATTAAATAAATAATTAAATAAATGTTTATTGCTACTTAAAATAATTATAAAATTATGAGATGTTTCATTAATCTGTGCTCAATGATATATGTTTCAGCATGTTTACTTGACCAGGTCATAACCATATTGCACTCACACAAGAACAAGGTAAAGTTAACTCCATGAACCATAGATAGTCCTTTACCCCAGATCAGAGCATCCAGAAGAAAGAAGGCCTGTTTTCTGAGATTCTTGGTAATATCCTCAAACTCGCCAACCTCTGGTTGGCTACACAATCATAACATGAGAACATTAAAACCAGATCACTCTGGTCATTCTTCAGTTCTGTATGAAGTTTCAGACCGGCCATCTGAAGCAACACCTCTTTAACCACCAAAGCTTTTGACACGTCGTCAAAACCTTTTTGCACCTGCAAAGCTGACCCAGCAACAGTTCCTGCAGAACAAGCTGGTATTGTTTAGGCTCCTAAAGAGTCTCAGACGCGCGGTTCCATCATCTGTCGTGACCCGAGACATCTCTGGACTGAAGGGTTGGTGCCACGGTATTCTACGGCCCTTCGGTGGCAGAGGTCATCCGACCTCTCTGACCTTCAGATCCACCAAGAGGGTCTCTGAGAACGGGTGAAGTAGACACACAGATAGCGTCTGATGCCTTTTGATAATAATCGACTTCATTGCGTAACGCAATCCAAATTCTTTTACATCCAGAACTCAGCTCTCCTGGATACGGAAGTTCTGATAACACACATTCACACACAGGTTCATACATCACATCCAGCTCCATCCATCACAGTAAATGCTTAGTAATATTGTCATGTTTTAATTGTTGGTAAAATAAATTCTTACTTTTATAAACCTGACTCTTTTCTTTATCAAAACGAAGTGTGTACAATCTCCTAATAAATAAAGAATCCTAGAATCCTCTGATAAACACAATAAAGACCAGGCAGAGTGATGTTCTAGATTTAGATAGATTATCACAGCTTATTGGTCATAAGTAGAGGTAATATAGATATTGAGCTCTTAAAGCACTCAGTTTACCAAACCCTACAACAGCTACGCCCTACCAGTAATCTGATATCCTGCATGAATAATAAGCTGGCCAAACAAAAAAATACAGACCACTGATGTTGAGACACGGGGTGTTTCTCAATGTCAAGGCACCTGGCCTTGCGCGGCGATGTCTTGCGAGGCCAGGCACCTTGCTTACGAGGACACGGGCCTTCCTTGGTCAAAGAAAACGTTTAAATGGAACAGACTTGCATCACGTGACCGCGGCTTCCACGGCGGTCACGTAACATCACGTGACACGGGAGATAACGCTATGTTTTATACATATTAGTTTCAATATAAATGTATAACAAGCCTTTTACTTTTTAAATTGTGTATATGTTAATGAAATCTGAAAAATAAGCGATTTACTACCTGCTAGCCACCGAAGCTTCAACAACTAAACAACTAACCAACCATAGATAACTTCTTTGTGTCTAAAAACAACATTTATATTAGCTGACTTACTTTTAAACTTGAAAATGGTCCCCAAAGTAGCTGCCGGCTTCTGAACCGCCATCTGTATAACGCGGTGTATTGTGGGTATTTTTTGACCAAGGCTAGGCTACAAGACATCTCCCGTGTATCCTCACTCAGCTAGCTAAATGGCTAACAAATGGAGAACACACGCCTCGGTAGAACACAAACATTGGAACCGATTGGAACATGTCTTGGTGGCTCCCGATGACGTTTCTCCTAGGCAACCGGGGCGGGTCCAAGACATCAAGGCAAGGTTCCTTGGCATTGAGAAACACCCCCGGAGGCTCCTAACCATGCACGGAGGGTTCAATCCCAAGTCCAGCACCCTGAGACTGTACACTAGCTGTAAGAAAGGAGGCCAAGGACTAGTGAGTGTGAGAGCCACTGCCTGGGATGAAACATCCAAGATCCAGGAGTACATCAATGACAAGGCCCCAACAAATGATGGGCTCAGTGAATGCCTCAAATAATGGCAAACACAGGAGGAGACACTGGAAATACCATTGTGGGAGGACAAACCCCTGCATGGGATGTACCACCGACAGATTATTGAAGTGGCATTATCCCGCCTTCAGCTGATACAGAATGCGACACCAAGATTTCTGACTAATACTGGCCATCGTCAGCACATCACTCCAATTTTAGCAAGACTTCACTGGCTTCCTGTGCACTATCGTATATGTTTTAAAAATTTATTGTTTGTTGTTAAGGCGCTGAATGGCTTAGCACCACCTTTCATATCCGAGTTACTCACTCCTTATATGCCGGTCACGTGACCTACACCTACTACAGATTCCCCGTCTACGCTGCAAACCCCGTGGTGAACGAGCTTTCTTTGTCTGCGCTCCTAAACTCTGGAATGATCTCCCGCTGAATATCAGACTCTCCTCCTCCATTGGGGTTTTTAAGTCTCGCTTAAAGACTTACTTTTATTCCCTTGCTTGTACTGCCTAGCTATTCTATCTAGGTTTATTTACACTGTTCTTTTGGTCAGCTCACATGCTGTTTTTAAATGTGCTTCATCAAATAAATGGAATGGAATGGCTGATATCAAGAAATCCTACCGATGGCTAGAAAGAGCTGGTTTCAAGGCCAGCACAGAGACACTCATCATGGCTGCACAGGAACAGGCCCTGAACACCAGAGCAACAGTGACCAAGATCTACCTCAACAGAGGTGTAGAGCTAGGGGTACTCCAGAAGTAATCCTGGTCCTGGAGGGAGAGTATCCAGCATGTTTTAGTGGTTTCTCTGCTCTAACACACTAGATTCGGTGGTCAAATCACCTGTGCAGCAGCTCTTCAGGCTCTGCAGAAGTCTGTTAATCACCTGCTGATTGAAATCAGGTGTGTCGAAACAGAGTTTAAACTAAAATGGGCTGGATACCGGCCCCCCAGGCCCGCAGTTGAATAGCCCTGGTGTAGGCCATGCAAAGAGTCCCCTGAGACAATCCACCATGTAACTGCAGATGCCCACAGGAACACAGAGCAGGGTCGGAGGAGGGGGACCCGGAGGGACCGATGAAGAGGTGGCAAGGACCAGCAGAGTCCGGGGGCCTGCGCCTGTGGCAAAGGAGGAGGAGACGCAGGGCTCTTGGAGGCCTGTGTCTGCGGCAGAGGAGGAGGCGACGACGGGCTCTTGGGGGCCTGCGTCTGCGGCAGAGGAGGAGGCGACGGCGGGCTCTTGGGGGCCGGCGTCTACGGCAGAGGAGCTCTGCAGGCTGGACTGGGGACAAAGTCTCTGCAGGCTGGGCCGGGGACAAACCCTCCTGGAAGGACTGGACCGGATATGGTGCGACCTCCGGAACCACCACTGAAACTGGAGATGACGTCAACCTCTAGACACGAGGGAGCGTCGACCTCTGGACTGGAAAGAGCGTCGACCTCTGGAGTGGAGAGAGCGTCGACCTCTGGAGTGGAGAGAGCGTCGACCTCTGGAGTGGAGAGAGCGTCGACCTCTGGAGTGGAGAGAGCGTCGACCTCTGGAGTGGAGAGAGCGTCGACCTCTGGAGTGGAGAGAGCGTCGACCTCTGGAGTGGAGAGAGCGTCGACCTCTGGAGTGGAGAGAGCGTCGACGTCAGATGAGGCGCCGATGTCAGATGAGGCGTCGACGTCAGATGAGGCGTCGACGTCAGAGGAGGCCTCTGCTTCTGGCCCAGGGGCGTCGACTTCTGGCCCGGCGGCGTCGACTTCTGGCCCGGGGGCGTCGACTTCTGGCCCGGGGGCGTCGACTTCTGGCCCGGGGGCGTCGACTTCTGGCCTCGGGGCGTCGACCCTTGGACTGGAAGAGGCGTCGACCCTTGGACTGGAAGAGGCGTCGACTCTTGGACTGAAAGAGGCGTCGACCACCATCGACTTCCGAACCGTCGATTTCTGGACCGTCGACTTCTGGACCGTCGACTTCTGGACCGTCAATTTCGGGACCGGAACCGTCTGCTTCTGGGCCAGAACCGTCTGCTTCTGGGCTGGAACCGCCTGCTTCTGGGCTGGAACTGGAACCGTCTGCTTCTGGACCAGAACGTCTGCTTCTGGGTCGGAACCAGAAACGTCGGCTTCTGGGCCGGAACCGTCTGCTTCTGGGCCGGAGGCAGAGCTGCTGCGGGAGGGGCTGCCTAGACAGGCTGGACCAGATGCGGTGCGACCTCCGGGACCACCGCTGGAACTGGATGCAGTGTGTCCACCGGGGCCGCCGCTGGAACAGGCTGCGACAGAACTGGTGGTGCTGGAAACTGTGAGAGCAGGGAGGACATACCGTCCAGCTGAAACTCCTTGAGGCTGAGCATCCGATGGAGCTGGGCCAGTTCAGCCCGGAGACCGGCGAGCTCCGCTGGGTGGACCCTGGGCTCGCTCCTCTGGCCCTGAGATGAGGGAGCCGCCGGCTGGACCGAGACCCTCTCCTGGCGGCCTGAGGAGGATAGAGCGTCCAGGCGGGACTCCTGGAAGCTGACGAGCTGGCGGAACCGGCCAAGCTCCGCCTGGAGACTGACAAGCTCTGTCAGCTGGGCTGCGGCCAACGCTCCTCCCTCTGCAGATGACGGAGGCGCCGATTGGGTCGGAGACAGGTCTGCTGGTCTGGCCGGGGACATGTCCAAACTGCTGTGCAGAGCGGGGGCAGCGGCGGGCTCACAGCTCTGTCCCAGAACACAGGACTGCGGTGGAGCCTGGCGTCTTTCCCTACGCCATGGACTAACCCCACGGGAGCACACAGCCAGACGGGTACCCACGTAACTGGAGTGATCCGAATGCGTCTCTCGATCCGGTCTTTCATCAGGCGCTGGGAGGGTGGAGAGGATGGCCGAGGGTGCAAGCCGGCGCCGTCGTCCGCGGCGAGGCGGAGCTGGATCTGGAGAAGCCGGGTGGTGGCTCGGGGCGAGCCACTGGAGCAGGTACTCCCACGGGAGAATCTCCCCGCTGGATCCTTCAACGGGTCGGTCCATTCTGTCACGGCGTGTGGGCGAGGTGAGCGGAGGTGAGGCGAGGATCCAAACGCGGGGAGGAAGACAGGCAGACAGGCAGACAGGTAGGACGTTTGACATGAACTTTAACAGAAGGGGCTTAAATACACGAGGGCCGGGAGCTAAGGTGATTGGGAAAACGAGAGGCAGGTGGGAGCAATTAACGAGACACAAGGCTGAACCAAAACGGGGAGACAGGACAGGGCGTGTCACATTGAGGGATTTACAGTTAGCGGTTTTGATAATTACTGAAGTCAGTCACTTTTGTTGCTATCTATAACTAACTAACTGTAACCAATAGCTAAATATAGGAAACACATTTAATCATAATGGTTATTGAACTTTGTAAACCAGTTTGAGGTACAAAGTTCTGAGACTTTTATTTTGTAGATCAAATGCTTAACAGTTGAAAGAGTTCAATTTTATCCTGAAATATTTTTCAAATAAAGGAAACTGGACATTTTTTCCTCTTTCCTTTATAAACCAAGCACAAATCAAGCATTTTTATTGGCTTCTGTTTCTGTGACTAATCCCACAAAAACCTCCCTTTGGGTCGTTGTCATCCTGCAAACCTTCAGGGATGAGTTTATAATATCTCGACAGGGGTGGGAGTGCATAGGGTGTCCTGATTCTCAAGTACGGAAGTTGATTATGCTCGTTTTGCACCCTTGATCCGCACTTCACCCAGGTCTGCATCAATGTGGACGTGGGCAAATTACCCACAACCCATTGCTGCATGAGAAAAGGCTCAAATGCTTTTTAAGAAAATAGGTATTTTCTAACAAAAGAAGTGAATTTTAGGACAGTTTATTGATGCTCTGAATGTTTTAAACAAAGCAGCAATGAACGTAAATTAATTTCAAATAATTTTTTGGTTGTTTGTTTGAAAATTGTTAATAAAGGTTTTCAAAAAAGTAGCACAGCGACCAGCATCCCGGCATTAGTTGTGGTCAACAACACAATGCCCCCCGTCCCAAGTCAGCAATTATTCGCACACTTGTGTACAACAAACTCGAAGCCTTATTGCACACTTCCTCCAAGTGCACTTGGAGACCACAGGGTGCAGTGCGAGTATTGGGATTGGGCCTAAGAGAGTAAAGTATGTGAAGGTGAACTAAAGAGCTAAAACCAGAGTGAACATCAGCGCCGCCTATGCTAATTTAAAGGAGCTAAAGGAGGTTACATAATCCCGGAGTGATGGTGACCTGGCTTTGTTGCTACTGGACTTGTAAGTAATATTAATTTAGTCCAACAGTGTGGATTTTTTTTACTTCATGAGCCACACTTATTAGGGTTTATTGAAAAGAGGAGGCAAACAAGTCAGTAGGCTGTTTCAGCTCATTCTGGCAAAAAAAAAATCCTGATGGTTTTTCAAAATAAAACTGGTCATATTTTTTATTAAAAATAAACATTTAACATTTTTAATCAATTTCCCTCTGGGGTTAATAAAGTATTTTTGAACTGAATTGAATTGAACTGTTACAGCCAACAGTGAGAATGATTCATCATCAGTATTTGCCTTCTGTCATGAAACTGTTGATTTTCCTGCTGTGTTTGATATTGTGCCTTCTAGACTAGTGGGTGACGGTGGCACAGGAGTAAGTGCTTGCCTCGTAATCAGAAGGTTGCAGGTTCGATCCCTGCTCAGTTTGTTGCTGTCATTGTGTCCTTGGGCAAGACACTTGACTCGCCTTGCCTGCTGGTAGTGGTTGGAGGAACCAGCAGCCTCGCCTCTGTTAGTGCGCCCTAGGGCAGCTGTGGCTACATTGTAGCTCATCACCACCAGCATATGAATGAATGGGTAAATGACTGATTGTGTTGTAAAGCGCCTTGGGGGGTTCCAGGACTCTAGAAGGCGCTATATCAAATACAGGCCATTTACCATTTAGAGTATTATAACCCCCCAAGGCCCTTTGCAACACAGCAACTCAACCATGCACATGCATTCAATAATATTAGGAGGGTCGACTCTCATCAAGCTTTGTTTAATTATTGTGTAAACAGATTATTTAATTATCTATAATTAGCTTTTTCCAGCATTTTAAACCCAAATCCTTTGAGTTTGAAATCTTTATTTGTGGCTCCAGAGACGCCTGGTGGGCCCTGAGCCTTAAAGCATGAATTATTGAAGTAATAAAGATAAAACTCCAACAGAAGCTCTTTTCTGTGACGCTCACAGACTGTTAGGATTAAAAACAGGCTGCTGCTACATCTACAGCCTGGTACTCCTGTCAGCACAACATTAAATTCAGCGGTGCACAGTGGACGATAAAGGAACGGGAGTGGCTGAGAGAAACAGTTTCAACATGCCACCGTGGCTCTGTTTGCACAAATATGTCTGCGTGAGAGAGAAGCCGGGGGAGGATTTGTGTTTGCTGCATCTCAAAAACTTGACAGAGGGCGTTGGCAGCGAGGGACCAGAACCAGTGACCAGAAACAATCTCCCAGCAGGCTGTGAGTTTCTGCTTTCCCCTCCACACATGGCGCCTCGCTGCTGATGCTGCTGCAGCCTGGCTGTAAATCAGCTCCGGAGCCGGCCAACACCAGATCAGGTGGAAGAAAATCCAATCTATGTGATTGTAATATTATTTGCATAGAATGTGCTGCAGCTATTACCGATGTGATTAAAACAATCATTCCCAGTCCTGCGATAGGGAGAGCCAGTAGAGCAGAAAGCACGAGATCACAGCCCGCTGACTTGTTTAGTGCCGCGTCTTCGCAGCGCGTCCCACGAGGCCGTAAATTCATCTGTCAGTTTTCAAACCGGACTGTGTGTAAAGTCAAAATGTTTTCATGACATCAGAACTTTCTGAGGCGTGGTTTCCAGTTTGTGCAGCCGAGTGCAGAAATATTCTCTTTTCATGCATTTCATTATCACAAAGCGAGCTTTAAAGGGATACTGTGCAACTTTTTTGGAGAAACCATTATCTTGAGTTAGTATGTGCTAAAATGACCCGTCCCAGGGTTAATGAAATGTCCTTCAGACCCACCGCCCCCTGTGGCCAGATTACCGGACTTGCAACATCAGAGTTGCTGGTCCGGTCCCTGCTGGAGGGAGCTGTGGAGTGGAGGAGCTGGAGTCCAGCACGTTTCCTGCATGTTTTAGTGCATGAGCAAAGGTGATTTGTTTGATTTAATGAAGAATCACTTCTCTAGAAACTGATGAAGGCTGAGCAGCCATTCCAGCTGTTAGATTAAGATGTTAACAAGACAAATGCACAGTGAGGAGATGCGTTTCATTTTAGGAATAACCACAGTGGATTAATAATAGACTAGGGGGTGCTAAAAGCAAGCAAACTGTGTATTATTAGTCATTTTGATCATTTCAGTGTTGTTTTGTAGGTTGATTGTGGAACAAAAAGCTGTGATAAAAGGCTTGATTAAAAAAATGATACCACCATGGGGCATTTAGAGGTGTGCTGAACGAAGGCACAGTCCCTCACACATTATGTTCATGTGTCTGTCTCCGACAGTCCAGGGAGGTCCTAGCTTGAACAGCTACTTCGTCAGTCTGCAGGGCTGCAGTTCGTCTGCTTAAATTAAGAATAAATCTTTGTTTATTCAATTCAAGTTTATTTATATATCGCCAAATCACAACAAGAGTCGTCTCAAGGCACTTCACATAATAAACATTCCAATTCACAGTTCATTAAGCCAATCAGAAATAATGCTTCCTATATGAGGAACCCAGCAAATTGCATCAAGTCACTGACTAGTGTCAGTGTCTATACAGCAATCCTCATACTAAGCAAGCATGCAGCGACAGTGGAGAGGAAAACTTCCTTTTAACAGGAAGAAACCTCCAGAGAATCCTGGCTCAGTATAAGCAGCCATCCTCCACGACTCACTGGGGATGGAGAGGACAGAGCACACACACACACACAGTAATGTGTCTATAGTTATATTGTGATTTCTTAGTAAATATTCTATTTGGTGAGAGATAAACTTTATTGTATTTATCCTAGTGGATCTATTGTTGAATGGAAAAACTAGTAGTAGCACATCCAACGTCAAGGAAAGCAAAAAGTTATTATCAGGAGAGGGAGAATGTTTAAGTGGTTAGCAGCAGTGTGCTAGACGATGGCCCCCTCCATGAGGCCACCACAGCTCAGCAGAACATCGTTGTAGCTTCTTCTGGGGAGAAAAACACTGTCACGTTGTGAGCCTGAAGAGGTTTGGACCCAAAATGCAGACACCCAGAATGACATGAGGCAGGAGTGGATGTACATGAAAACATTCCTTTATTAGGAGGAGAACAAAAAATTCCAAAAGGGCAGGAAGCCAAAAACCAATGTCCTGAAACCCTGGAGAGCGAAAGCTCACTTACAAGCACAAAACCCAGAGAGCTAGTGACGAGGAACAAAACATCGCTGACACCAAACAATGGACCGACACCACACTGACAGGGTTTTATACACTGGGGAGGATGAGAGGGAGATGAACTGCAGGTGTGTGGGGAGAGAGAGACCAGGTGAACTCAATTACTAATCAGGGAGGAAACTAACATGACCTAAGAATAAAACCTAAAGACAAGAAGAGCAGGAAACATTAATAATCTAAGGGGGGAGAAAAACCACAAACACCGGTGGGAAAAACACTAAAGAGACTAATAAAATGAGCAGCTGTAACTAAAGAAAAATGACCTAAGAGAAAAACCTAAAGACCTGAAGGGCAGCAAGCATAACTAATGTTCTGAAACTAAAGGGAAAACACTACAGAAAGAAAAACTACAGGGGCGTGACTAAAGGGGACCACGGGAGCACAGGACCTGGGAGGGGGATACCTGAGGAGGGAAACCTAGAGGGCTGAAGATCTGGAGAAAATGGAGAACACCAGAAGACACAAGCGGCGCGGAGCACCGCCTTTGCCTCCGCGAACACATCGGACTACAAGCACGCACATTACCAACTCCGGAAGACGATCAAAGCAGCCAAACGTGAGTACAGAGACAGGGTGGAGCAACAGTTTGACAACCCCCGGAGTATGTGGCAGGGACTAAACACAATCACAGACTTTAGAGGGAGAACCAGCACACCGCAGACCACGGCCTCTCTGTGTGAGGATCTAAACGTATTCTATGCCAGATTCGACACAGCGAAATCCATGAGACCGGACAGTGAGCGCACCGCGGATGACGTCACTGTGTCTGAAGAGGATGTGCGGAGGCGCTTCAGGAGGGTGAGCGCACGCAAAGCTACTGGTCCGGACGGGATTCCTGGCCGCGTCCTCAGGTCATGCGCGGGTCAGCTGGCTGGAGTGTTTACACACATCTTCAACCTTTCCCTCTCTCTGTCTGTAGTCCCAGCCTGCTTCAAAATGGCCACCATTGTCCCTGTACCCAAATCCTCCACCATCTCCTCATTGAATGATTGGCGACCTGTAGCCCTGACCCCCATCGTGAGCAAATGCTTCAAGAAGTTGGTCAGGGACTTCATCTGCTCTGCACTGCCCGATTCACTGGACCCTCTACAGTTTGCATACCGCCACAACCGGTCCACTGATGATGCCATAGCCCTGACACT
>SSNQ01034634.1:106885-120147 GCA_006942095.1 Nothobranchius kuhntae
GGCTGAAGCAGGGGGAGGGGGGAGAGGGCTGAAGCAGAAACTACCGTTGTTAAAAGAAATGTGTTTAACTTTGAAAATGTGGGCGCAATATTAATTGTCAAAAACTCCAGCGAACCATTAGTTCATTTTGCTCAAATAGAAATAGAGGCCTGCCTCTAATACTGGTCCTCCTTCCAATAAAGGCCTGGAGTTTGATGAGCTTGAGTCAAATACAGGCCCGGGCCTCTATTAGAGGATTTACGGTATTCTAAACATGAAAAAAAATCCACCCATCTGTTTTCTGTCAGTGTTTAGTTTCAGCAGTGCCTAAAACAAGCTGTTTGAAGCAGTTCCTGTTTGTGACATTAAAAGTTGGTGTCCTCACGTACCATCGAATACTCAGCGGGCCACGCTGCCGGTGTCGGTACAGGATCTGCTCGGGTGCAAGATCAGCTCGGGGTCCTTCGACTGCCGATGACGTCAAAGTAGTTGATTGGCTGAACATGAAGTTTATGGAAGTTACGTAATCACGTTACGTTTGTCCAGGCAAATGTTTCTGTTGGAAAGATGGACAACTTTTACAAAGAAATCCATCATTACCACTTTGAAAATACACTTTTAGCATAGAGCTGCATGTATATTAGGGCTGAACGATTAATTGCATGTGCAATTAAACTGCGATGTGACAAAAGGAGATTTTCTAATCGCAAAGGCTGCAATTTGGCAGCAAGTGGTTAGAGCAATGCTAATATACATGGAAAAACCCATAGGAATGCTAATGCTAATATCACAGATTACATTATTACAAATTATGAATTAGAAACGTGCCAAATGATTACATTTGGAGTCTAATAGAAAGTAAAACTACCATCAATCAAATAAGTACAGACAGGTATTTTAGTAAAGCCAGAAAACTTTTAACTCCAGAGTTTTGGCTAGCAGCTATGAGCGTAACAGAACTACGCATGGACAAGACGTCAAAAACTCTAAACACAAAATACTTCAATAAACGGGACACACTTCTTTCCTGCAAATTCAATTTCACAGGTGTTGCTAATACTTATGATCCTTCAAGGGATGTGCTCAAAGAGGAGTTCAACATTATGAATAAAGTATAGTGTTTTATTTTACAAATACCATTAGAAACACAAACTTACGTCGTAAGAAACATTTTATTAACGAAACTGCTAAATTCTTTCCAGCAGTATAAAGATGTGTAGTGTATTTTGTCCGAGTGGGTTTGCCGTACTTTGACGTCATCGCCAGTCGAAGGACCCCGAGCCCATCTTGCACCCGAGCAGATTCTGTACCGACACCGGCTCACTGCACTATGGACAGCCGTGAGCCGCCCCGCTCGGACGTTCCTGTTGGCCAGCCGCTCGTAGCTTCCAGAGTTACATGCCTGTCTGCTATCACCAGCGCTCTGACTTCTGTATTTGGGTTTGCCGACACCCTACAGCATTTCTCTGTGGTCACGTGGTTCCTTCTCTCTAGATTGTTCTTCAGTGGCCAGCCGACACGCTTGTGCCGGAGTGTTGTTCCAGAACATGACTCCAGCATGTTTTACATCTGATTTAGTGAAAAAAGTAATTTCCTCCTTAAAGTGTGGTTCACTGAAAACTCACCTTTTAAACGTTTTTTTGTGGTTATAATCGGTCACTCTGAGCATTTCATGTAGGCTGGACATGAAAATAGTCTCCTACACCTATCTTCTGCATTAGCCTCTGATAGAAAATAGACGGTGCATTAACATTCATGGACTTACCTATCTTGACTCGCGATGGGAAAGCCTGTTGTCGGACGTTTAGCTAGTTTAAGCTAACCGTTAGCTTCAGCAACTTCACCACACGGCAGAAGCTCCTCCAGGCTTGTGTCACGCGTGGAAATAAAACTAGAGTCACACTGCCGTTATCCAATCTGGGGCGAGATGTCCTAATACAGGAAGTCATTCCAAAACCTGCCTTCTGAAGCTCAGCTGTGATGTAGGTAGCTTTTAGGTCTGAGAAATGGTGCACCGGTATATTTCTTCCCCCTGAGAACAACATACAAGCCAAGGCAATCATTCCTATAGAGACCACTGCAGATGTATGGATTAAACAGGTCAACCACTCCTTTACTTGCTTCTTTATTCACAAATAATTCAGAACTTTTGACAGTGGACAAAATACTTCAGGTTTTTCTTTTATTTTTAATGATATGTTGATTTTACATTTAAAACCAGAAGCTTCTTTTTTACCATTTTGAAAAAGATTAAAATTGAAAGGATGAATGTTTCTTTTAATTATTTAACAGGTTAATGTATTAATTTAGAGCTTCCATTGAATTCACAGTAATATTTTCTGTGGTTTCATTGTGAAAAGCTCACTTGTGTTTTGTTCCAGACTTCATCAGCGTGCGCCTGAGGCGGATTTAGAAGTTTCACTGCAGCACAAATATTACATTAGAGGATCCAAAGAGCTGACAGAACCCAGCTTCGCTGTGAAGCCACGTCTGTGTGTGAATCTATCCTGCAGGCAGCGAAATCTGCCAGAGAATGAGACGGGAGACGGCCGTGACATCAAGAAGAATTAAAACTGCCACGAGAGGCTGTGAGTGTCTCCTGCAAGAGGCAGGCAGACGGTGAGGAGGATCAAAAAAACAAGGTGACATGCAGGAGGTGGGAGAAGATCAGAAACTTCCAGAGGCCAGAGTCAGGACTAACAGGGAGGAACCATTGTGACGGAGGAGGTTTAATGAGTGGAGAGAGAAGGTGAGGCTGAGGGCAGAGAGGAGAAACAGCATGGATGATTTCTGACGTTCAGAAAATGTTCTGTTCTGGAAGCAGCTGATGAATCTCCTCAAACTGACTTCAGTTCCTTCAACCTGCTGCCAGAAGAAACAGTCCAGTTAAAGTTCAGCTACATGCAGCCTGAGCGGCCCCAGTTGTTCTCAACAACAGGAAGTCTGGATCCCAGAAGATCCCAGAAGAAGTAAAAAAGTGTCTGGGCTGCTTCTGAGACCAACAAAGTCACTCAGATCTACCTCAGACCTGAGACTAAAAACAAACCCAACACATGAGAACATGCTATTGAACATGTAATGTGTAGAAAACAGATGATCACATGCAAATTTGGAACATTAGGTGTGAAGCCCTTAGGACAACAAGTCCAACATGCTGGTACCAGGTACCACGTGATGAGTAGATCAGTGGGACATCATGGACGATGAAAACAGGCAGTTTTTGAACCGTTTGTTGTTCAAAAATGAAAAACAAAAGGTTGCACATTTTGTTAAAGGTGCTGATAAAACATCTCTAAAGGGACGGCGGCAAATCAACATGTCTCTGTGAGCATCGGTGGTCTGGCTTTATTATTCTAGACCGGGCCTGTTTGGGTCTTATTGCTTAACGAGGTGTCTGCCAGCCTTGCAGGATGTTCCGTTTCATTCTAAACTGCACTTCCTGACTGATGGGTCAACCACACCCTTAATTGGTGGAGAGCTCCCAGGAGTCCAATTTGAACCGATCAGGCTCTGTGCACTGTCCGCCATCCTCGTGTGGTGGTAGTGAGAGTTCTGTCAGAAAGATACTGATCCCTCTTCAGCACACACACACACACACACACACACACACACACACACACACACACACACACACACACACACACACACACACGCACGCACGCACGCACGCACACACACACACACACACACACACACACACACACACGCACACTTTGATGTATTCCACTTATACATCACAGAGGGAGACTCTAACAACACTGAAGCCCTTATTTTCATCCTGTTGGACCAGAACCTCCCTCAGCAGGAACATCAGGGTTTCTGAAATAAAGCTCATATCTGATGATACAACATGACACTCAAAATGTCTTTAAAAGCTCAGTTAATTTGATTTTGCCAAACCAGAAGGGGGCCCTGCAGGGCCAGCACACCCTGCTGGGTTTCTGGTGAGACCCTGTGGAACCCCATGACAAGCTTAGGGTAAGGGTTTGAATGCAACCGTGGTCACAGAACACTCACGGACAGCAGTAGCTCAGGTGGAAGAGGGGTGGTCCAGTAAGTGGAAGGCTGCGGGGTCAACCCCTGCTCCTACCAGAGAACGCTGCTGTAGTGTCCTTGGGCAAGGCACTTAACCCACCTTGCCTGCTGATGGTGGTCAGAGACCGGTGGCACCACTTTTCAACAGGCCTCGCCTCTGTCAGTGCACCCCAGAGCAGCTGTGGCTACACTGTAGCTCACCCCCACTAGCGTGTGAATGTGTGTGTGTGAATGAGTGAATGACTGATTGGGTTGTGAAGTGCTTTGGGGGGTTGTAGAACCCTAAGAAGGTGCTGTACAAATACAGGCCCCTCCCCTTGGGTATCTTTCTTTGCAGTAAAGTTATTGGGTTGGTGTTTGTCTTACATGTGCTTCTCAAATATTTGTTCATTTATAAAATCTTCACTGATGAACAAATACCCAAAGAGTTTAATTTGTATTTTATTGCACATTAATCTGTTCACTCACATAATACGCAACAGTCAATGGATCGCTATCCCCCAACTACATCCCTTGTCTAGGTCAGTTCTCTATCCGTTTAGGAGTGCAACACGGATTCGTTTTTCCTGTCTGGCCGGTCGGTTAGGGTTAGGGTTATGTTAGGGTTAGGGTTATGTTAGGGTTAGGGTTAGGGTTATGTTAGGGTTAGGGTTGGGGTTATGTTCTACATTTGATACTTTAAAAAACATTTAAAATGTCAATTGATAAAAGGAGGGCATCAATTGTTCATTATTCAGCAAATCTCTAGACTCTTTAATTATTGTCGTAATTTTCTGTAATCGATCGATCAATCAATCAATCAATCAATCAATCAATCAATCAATCAATCAAATATTTTTCCTCCTCCAGCATTGTAGTTTGAATAGTTTTATACTGTTTACTGTATCGCTTTAAAAATGTTTTTTCTTGTGTAAATAAAATAAAGAAAAATAAATAAAGTGGTAGCAGCTGGCTGTTTCTCCTTCTCTAAGATTATTGAGAGAAGAACCTCTCACATCGATGGTGTTCTGTTGCTAAATACGTGAGTGTGTAAGAGATGCAGGATGCAGGGAGGTGCGAAAGTGTGGCGGTTTGACGAGACAGACAACCGGATGGTCCAATGGCAGCTTCTGGCCCCAAACAGGTTATTGGTGGACATTTTTAGTCAAATGTGAGAAAAGCACTGTTTTGTTGTTGTTTGTTTATATTCCTAGCTATACTATGTTAGAATGTTGATTAGAGGTATGAAAAAATACATTTTAAGCTAATTTGTTTTGCAAACTTGACATTGTAGCTTCAGTTGATCCAGCGACCTAGCCTAGAACCGGAACCCCAGCAAGCCTGACCAGTCACTCCAATCACAGCGCTCTATTGGTGTGGTGGGTGGGACTGAGCAGAAAAACAAAGAAGGCCACGACTTTGGCATCAACTTTGGACTTCTTAGACTTGCATTTAGAGGTAGCGAAGTTCTTTATTTAGAAAAAGGGTGTATTTGTATCGTCTTCGAGAGAGTATGGAGGACGTCCCCATGGCCTGACATTCGTAGCAGTAAGTATGTCACGTTGTTCGTTGTCTAATATCATGCAGAGAAAGACAACCATAGATGTAGACCCTTAACTGAGGACTGTCTGTGGGCAGTGGCCAGTCTATTCGTTCACATAAACAGAACGGCCAACAAAGCTCCTTCCCACCACCAGTCAAGGTGCTGCACGTGGTGATCAAGCTGAAAAAACAAAATGCACAAAACATTACTATAAAAAGATCAAATTGATTAAAAAGATAATAAAAACCACAAAACTTTGTGTTTATTGTTGGCGTGTATCGAGGTTACTTAAGATGAAAAGCACTGAATGAGCTTCAGAATCAACCCAATCCACTCTACAGCCTATAATTGCACAATGACATCACTGTTACAGTTAAAATGTAAATAAATCTATTGATTCATTAATCCCCCCCCCACACACACACACACTCTCTCTCTCACACACACACACACACACACACACACACACACACACACACACAAAAGAAAAAACTTTGACTCACCAATCAGACCCAGCGCTACAGCGTGTGGCTGCGCGGGGGTGTGGTGGCAACAACAACAGCTTCCATCTTCATGGTGTTCCTGAGGAGCTGAAGCTGAATTAACGTGATCCGAAGCAGCAGGTCCTGGCCCGTTTTCCGCTCCTCCCGATCACCGTGTCCGCTGATCTAATCAGCGCAGTGATTGCAGTTTCTCCTCCAGCAAGTGATGTTTAAAAAGCCTCAGCTGACCCAGAGACACGTCGTGTTCTGCTACTTTTAAAAAGTTCTGGACATAGCGACCTGACGTGTGAAACTAAAAGTTTAGTCGTCGAGGGCGTGTGCTTCACAGAACAAAAACGTATGGCCTTTCCTCGCCTCATTGGCTTCGGCGCCACGCGGAGACCTCATTGCTCTGATGAAAAGGGAGAAATATCATCCGGCTTCAGAAAAAAACAGAAGGGCGGCGCTGCATTTCACAGACAATTAGCTGCGTAGTCACCAAACTGGACTTTCTCCAGTCTCACACCGGGAGTCAAAGAGTCACACCAACCATGTTTGGCCTGAACAAATGAGATCTTCACGCAGCTACACAACTGTGAAATTAATACTAAAAAGACCCTCTTGAACAGTCTATTAAAGTGTCCAGAATGATTCTTCACAGAGTTCAGCTACTGAAAGACGAGCTGAGGTGAGACCAGCAAACGGCCTAACCCCTTCAGCTCACTTCTTACTGACACAAATACTTCTCTCTAACGTTGAATTTGACAATTTGCTCAAAGAAATCAGATAAATGTAATTAAACCACATTTGTATCTTCAGCTGATGATAAGTTCTCAAGTTTTTAATGAAACGATCCTCATCCTCTGACTGAGAAAGGAAACGATTAGCTTTGTCTGACGAACGATGGTTTAAACGTCTCTGATTGAGTCTATACTTGTGATTTATATAAGTACGTACGGAGGTGGATTCAGATGTAGATGCATTGCTCAAGGACGGGCGTGTATGTATCTAGGTGTATGTAAGTGTACAAGTACGAATTCATGTGTGTGCCTATAGGTGCGTACGTAAGCAAATCTGTGTGTAGGTGGGTAAAAATGGGTATGTATGTATGGAAGTATTAATGTGTGTATTCACATATGTGTATGTGGCTTCTATGTATACTGCATATGCAGATATGTTCATATGAGTGTGTATGGGGTTGTACAGTCATGCTAATGCATAATAGTGTTTATATGAGTTAACATTCATATCTATTTGTACCTGCGTGGACTCATGGAGTCTGTGCTAGGATGACTGCACAGGACGAAACTGTTGAACTGGACTTTTTATCGGGATGGGAAGGAGTGGGATTTAAAGTAACGGTGTGCATTTTCCCTGGCGATAGGGGGCAGTTCATACCTAAATTATTGCAAGCAAGCGGTATTTTTGTGTCTGAGTAAGACTCTCCCAATGGATAATAATAATAATAATAATAATAATAATAATAATAATAATAATAATAATAATAATAATAATACATTTTATTTAAAAGCGCCTTTCTGGTCACTCAAGGACACGGTACAGAATAAAAACACAAATCATTCAGTAAGTAAACATACGTAAACATGAACAAACAAGACCCTCTAAAGATATGTGGTTATGAAGAGGTGAGTTTTGAGTTGTTTTTTGAATTCTGTGAATGAGTTAATGTTCTTAATGAGAGGGTGAAGGGAGTTCCAGAGTTCGGGAGCGGTGCAGCTGAAGGCTCTACTCCCCATGGTGCTGAGACGACAGGAGGGCACAGAGAGACGAATGGAGGAGGAGGACCTGAGGGAACGGGACGAGGTGACGAGGTGAACGAGATCTGTGAGGTAGTGAGGGGCGAGGTTATGGATGGCCTTGAAGGTGAGAAGGAGAATCTTGAAGTTAATCCTGGTGTGCACTGGTAGCCAATGGAGTTGTTTGAGGATGGGGGTGATGTGATGAGAGATGGGAGTTTTAGTGACGATGCGTGCTGCTGCATTCTGAACCAACTGGAGCTTACGGAGGGTTTTCTGAGGGAGGCCTGAGAGAAGAGAGTTGCAATAATCGATACGTGATGTAACCAGACTATGGACAAGGATAGAAGTAGAGTGGACATCAAGGGAGGGGCGAAGACGATTAATGTTACGAAGATGGAAATAAGCTGACCGTGTGATGCTATTGATATGAGACTGGAAGGATAGTGTGCTGTCTAGGATGACACCCAGACTCTTGACCTGGGGAGAGGGGGAAACTGAAGTATTATCAACTGTGAGAGAGAAACCGTCACATTTTGAGAGGGTGTTCTTGGTACCAACCAAAAGAAGTTCTGTTTTGTCTGTATTTAATTTCAGGAAGTTCAAACTGAACCAGGATTTTATTTCTTGAAGGCAGGTGATGAGGGAGGAGGGAGGAAGTGCAGAATTTAGCTTACTGGACAGATAGAGCTGGGTGTCGTCCGCGAAGCAGTGAAAATGAATATTGAATCTGCGGAAGATATTGGCCAAGGGGAAGGATGTATATAATGAAAAGGAGGGGCCCCAGGACAGAGCCCTGGGGCACACCAGAAGAGACAGAAGAGGGCTGTGAGCGGGAGGATTTGATAGTATTGAACTGAGTGCAACCTGATAGGTAGGACTGGAACCACTGAAGTGGGATGTTCGCAATGCCGATGGAGGATAACCTATGGAGGAGAATGGAATGAGATATTGTGTCAAAGGCCGCACTCAGATCAAGGAGGACCAGGATGGATAGTAGACCGGAATCAGCAGCCATGAGGGGATCGTTAGTTATTTTGAGGAGGGCTGTTTCTGTGCTGTGAAGTGGGCGGAAACCGGACTGGAAGGGTTCATAGAAGGAGTTTAGTGTCAGATGGGTGTGGAGCTGGGTAGCGACTATTTTTTCTAAAACTTTGGAGACAAAGGGTAGGTTGGAGATGGGGCGGAGATTAGTAACAATGTTAGGATCCGAACCAGGTTTTTAAAGTATTGGAGTAACTGCAGCAGTTTTGAAGATAGAGGGAACAATACCGGAGGAAAGGGATGCGCGTAGGAGATGGCCAGTTGGGCCAAAAATCCATTGGAGCGCAATTTTAGAAGGAGTACTTTGTCAGATTGTTCAACCTCCAGCAAAATGACAAGCACAACAGACTCCCATTCACCACTGGCAGCGAGTGAAATGTAAATGTGTGAATGACGTTTATGAATGGTGAAAGCTTTGTAACCACTTGTTGCAAATCAGTAAATTCAATTTGTCCTCATGGGCTCATGTAAAAGGAAACATGGCATCTAGTGAAGCACCGGTATGCAATTTTTGGGCCGATACCGATATCCAACATTAAGATCCCTGTTATGGTCGATAACCGATATTTGCCGACACTGATAAACTGACATGATTGCTTCTAAGATCAGCAGATTTTGTATAGAAGGAAAACTATTAAAGCTGAATTTACGTTATTATGTACACACACCGCACACATTTAGGGTTCTGAGATGATTTCATTCACTGTTCACATGACTAAACAATTAAACATCACCCCCTCACCCTCTGAAACAGGCAAACGAATGGAGACGAAAAAATATCGGATGTTAATATCAGCCTGGTTTTATTTATCGGACCAATACCGATATGTTAAAAAATGACTAACATCGGCCGATACAGATATTGATGCTGATATATTGTCCATCCCCAATGGCATCTAATATAGCGTCACCCAGAGACCTAGGCCCAATCCCAACACTCGCACTGCACCCTACGGTCTTCTGTGAAGTGGACTTGAGGGAAGTGGAACGGCCTCGAGTGCGTGGCACATGCACATCCTGGGATGCTGCTCGCTGTACTTAAACAACAAAACAAAACCTTTATTAATACATTTCAAACACCCAAACAATTTGAAATAAATTCACATCAATTGCTTCTTTGTGTAAAACATTCAGAGTTAAGCGTCCTAAAATAAACTACTTTCATTTGAAAAAACATAGTTTCAGAAAAAGCACTTGAACCTTTTCTCCCGTAGCAATGGATTGTGGGTAATACGGATCAAGGGTGCAAAAGGGGCGTGATCAACTTCCACACTTCGACACCCGACGCGCTCACACCTCTGGCTGGCATTGCACAATAGAATGGCGCGAGTGTGGAAGTGCGAGGATTGAGACTGGGCCATAGGTTTGGGGATCAAGGGTGCAAAAGGGTCATGAGTATTGTAATTGGGCCGTACCTGCTCCTATGTTTTTAGGCCTGATTTTTACTGTTATAATTTACAAAGTCACCAATATTTTAACAACTGGGCATAGTTAAATTCATTTTCAACAACATTTTGATACAATTTTCAAGATATTAGAGCTAAAAAGTACAAATGATCTCTATAATAAGCCTTGGCTTCATCCTATTTCCTTTTCAAACATTGTGGGATTTACATGGATATGCACCTTTATGGATTTCCTTGCTTGACTGCACATGTCTGAATAATAAAACAATAAAAATCCTCACTCTCCTGCAGTTCCCCATTAAATCAGCACCTTTACACACCTGTTTGTCATCTGCTGATCAGCCAGCTGCGTGCCATCCCAGTAATTACTCCTCCCAGTATAAATAGTTCTCAAGTCCTACACACCCAGTTGTTTTATTTATGCTGAACAGAATGCTAGCTGCTGAGTTTGTCTCCTCATGACAGAAAACTGACCTGAAATCAGGTCCTTTCCTGATAGCGTTCACATCAGCTGCTGCTGCAGGGCAGAGCTTTAATCTGAGGTCCTCTCATGCTGAGCTTGAGTCCCTCACAGCAAGTCTCACAATCAGATCTGCTGAATTCAGAGAATCTGAAGGGCTCACTAATCCTACCAACTTATGGCTGCTAATCACACTTCAATCCCCTTTATTAACCTTACTGCTTTATTTATTTAAATGAACATTGAGACCTGCATGAGAAGGTTAGGGTGACAACAACTAGCAGATGATCAGCAGTGGAACAAAATCCAATAGCTGAATTATTTCTCATTTTATCAAAGTTTTGAGACTGAAACCAGCAACGTGCTTTTATCCAGATCTTTAAAAGACTAAAATTCCTGTAAAAAGGAGGTCCCAATAAAACTTGAAACATCCTGCAAACTGGCCCTGATGTCCAGACTAAAGATCGGTTAGCTAAGGCGTCTGGGTATGTTTACGTATTTAGCAGACGTTTTGTCCAAAGCGACTTACAAGTGATAATCGGCATGTTGCCCTTGAGGCTAACAACAACAACAACAACAACTTGACATCAGTCATGGAGAGGAGGGAACAAGGAGTGGACAGTAGAGAGGAGGGACGGGTGCAGGGAGGGTGCTAGTTTAGAAGATGCTCTCTGAAGAGCAGGGTCTTCAGGAGTTTCTTGAAAATTGAGAAGGAAGCTCCTGTTCTGGTAGTGCTTGGAAGGTCATTCCACATTTGTGGAACGATGCATGAGAAGAGTCTGGATTGTCCTGAGCGTGGTGTAGGCACTGCTAGCCGATGACCCTGTGATGACCGGAGCGGCCGGGATAATGTGATATAATAATAAAAGTCCTGCTTTTCTAAAGGAACCAGATGAGTTCTGTTGAGGGCTGACACGTAAAGGAAAAACGTTATACTTGGGATTTTCAGACATTTAATTTGATTAAATACATTGAAATGTTGCTTGATTTTGTTTGCAATAACCTGAAAAGTTTCGGTGCATGCTCCATTTTGTAGGGTGGCAGATTGCTTCATAGAGTAAATGCAGTTTTGCCCTTAAGTGGAGGACTCTCAGCGTCTGATGATGGAGCTGAGCTAAGAGGAAAAGCTCTTGATTTACTCATCCATCTACATTCATTTACGCTGAGAACGGACGAGCGTCGGCATCTGTGCGGCTTCCACAAAGACAGAAAATCATTGGGACCCTTCGGAGCTTTCACACCCAGCTGCATTGCGGAGCAGATCGGGATGCGGAGCTGTGGAATCTTTCTGCAGGATTTCTCTTCTTTCCTGATGCCGCATGCACCTCGTCATGAAGTTAAAGGTGTCACATGAGCCAGACAGGAAGCTTTTCAGCAAGGTGCATTCGGTTTATTTCTATAAAACCAACGTTGCATCATTCTGTCAGCTTCTTCGGTTATTAACGACAGGGAGGTCGGTCGAGTTTGTGATGGGAGACGACGAGTTCGGCACTGGTTTTTCTGCGGCTTTTGTTTACTGGTTCTTCTTTAAACACAGTTTTCACGTGAACTTGTGAGAAATGTTGCAGAGACGTTCCACACACGATTCGTAGCCGTTTTAAATGGCAGTCCATCTGGTCCACATCCGTTCCACACTCTGTGTAACTGAAGCTTCAGTCTATTTGGATCAGAACCAAAAGAACAAGATCCAAACGTGTGACATGAGACTCCTCTGCACAGGTGGGAGAAGGTGTCGTGTTCTAGAGCTGCTCTTCCTCATCAAAAAGGGTCTGCTGAGGTGATCTCCTGTCAGAATGCTTCATACGGCCATTTTTCTTAATTGTCGTCACCTCCTCCTCCTCTGTAGGCAGTTTCAACAATCAAAGGTCACAAGTGCTGGAAAATGTACAGTAACAAAAGGTCAAATGTAGAAGGCCAATCGTACCAGCAGAGGCAGTGCATTTCCATGTCTCGGATCACTAAATGCATGATCCCATTGCTTTTTTTCATGTGACCAACAGATGTAAAGTTGAGGAGCGAAGAGAGCGAGAAAGTTCATACACGCGTACGACAGGCAGACGGATATGAAGCCCCCCCCCCATATGATGATTTTCAAACAAGAATTTTAAAATCAATTCTATACATGACCGGAAGCCCGTGCAAAATATCCAGAACCGGAGCGATTTGCTCCCGTCTGTATGTGTTAGCGATCTGGCTGTGGAATTCTGCACCAACTGTAGTCTAGAGATGGCTGCTGGGGTTGCTCCCACAAGCAGGGAATTACAATAATCTGGCATATACGCAGCACAGCCCCTTGTTAGTACAAGAGGACAGAGCCGAGCGGAAAATGCAACATCAGAAAGTTGTTGGTCAATGATCGGTTATGGGGCGGGGCCACTGAGCCCAGAGTGTTTCACCATGTTGCCTGCATTCTTTTCTGTTTGGAGTCTGACAAGAAGCCACAGACGGAGCACAACGTTCCCGCCAGATCCATCTCAACGGCATTACCTTCCGTCTTCCGTCTTGTGTGTGTGTGTGTGTGTGTGTGTGTGTGTGTGTGTGTGTGTGTGTGTGTGTGTGTGTGTGTGTGTGTGTGCT
>SSNQ01034634.1:120165-131896 GCA_006942095.1 Nothobranchius kuhntae
AGACAGACTTAAAAACATTTCAAATGCAACAAATGGCAGATAACAATGACAGTAACAAAAGGTCAAATGTAGAAGGCCAATCGTACCAGCAGAGGCAGTGCATTTCCATGTCTCGGATCACTAAATGCATGATCCCATTGCTTTTTTTCATGTGACCAACAGATGTAAAGTTGAGGAGCGAAGAGAGCGAGAAAGAGAGCGAGAAAGTTCATACACGCGTATGACAGGCAGACGCCATATGATGATTTTCAAACAAGAATTTTAAAATCAATTCTATACATGACCGGAAGCCCGTGCAAAATATCCAGAACCGGAGCGATTTGCTCCCGTCTGTATGTGTTAGCGATCTGGCTGTGGAATTCTGCACCAACTGTAGTCTAGCGATGGCTGCTGGGGTTGCTCCCACAAGCAGGGAATTACAATAATCTGGCATATACGCAGCACAGCCCCTTGTTAGTACAAGAGGACAGAGCCGAGCGGAAAATGCAACATCAGAAAGTTGTTGGTCAATGATCGGTTAGGGGGCGGGGTCACTGAGCCCAGAGTGTGTCACCATGTTGCCTGCATTCTTTTCTGTTTGGAGTCTGACAAGAAGCCACAGACGGAGCACAACGTTCCCGCCAGATCCATCTCAACGGCATTACCTTCCGTCTTCCGTCGTGTGTGTGTGTGTGTGTGTGTGTGTGCTTCCATTGGTCAACCAGTTCCCTGCATTACTAAACACTGAATGAGCAGAAGGAAATGGACGGATGGATTTGTGTTTTACTAAGAGAATCAACACGAACCTTGAATACAAAATAAACAAACTGCAGAATTTTCCTTTATAAATGTTCTTTTTGTCAACATCAACAGCTGGATTTTTTGCTTTATTTACATTTAAATGATCATTAAATCAGTTAAAAGTTGATATGCTAACATTTAACGAGTAATTATCAGCAGAAAAGTATTTCTAGACCTAAGTTTTACTTCCTGAACTCGTAAATGATCCAGATATTCCTGCCACCGCTCGCTGCTCCAGTCGGGCTCAAAGAACTGTGGGAAAATTTGCATTCGGTTCATGATAAACCTTTGAAATTCAGACAGAACTTTGCATTTAGGCTGAATATAAAAATGTGTGAATAGCTGCAGAGAAAAAAGCTTTTTTATTTTTAAATGCAGAAAAGCTTGTTCTGGTTTTTACAGTACGGCTCGACGTGGAGCCTAAATTATAAACAGTATTTTTCTATTTCTTAATACTTATCAACATTAATTTAACATGTGTGGGATAAAAAGGCCACTCTGTTGTCTTGTGGGAGGAGTTTCTGCTATTAACTGGCTGCTTGAACCACCTGCTGGTTCCTCTTAAAGCACCGGAGACGCCCTCATGAAAAATGGATCTTTTCTCACAGAACGATTACCGGGGCTCCGAGTTCAAACTCTCTACATCCTGCAAACACCAGGTTGGAGCCCTGGGAGGTGTGTGTGTGTGTGTGTGTGTGTGTGTGTGTGTGTGGGGTGGGGGCTCTAAGGTGAAACATTAAATCAGCTGTACTTGCTCTGAGAACATTATCTGTTCAGTTATTATTTTCCCTGAAGGAACCAGACAGAAGGAAGCAAAACGGTTTTTTCTGCATTCAGGGACAGTCGGGGGTGGGGGGTGGGGGTGGGGGGGGATGAATGGGAGATAAGTTGGTTTTCCAACAGCTGGTGGGGGTGAGCGGGGGTGCAGAGGGAAGATTCCTGTACTGAAAGGGGAATGAGAAATAACACAACAATAGTGCTGAACAACAATCGCTGTGGCGCCTGCCTGATAGACCCTGTTTAGCTACGGAGATACACACACACACACACACACACACACACACACACATTCTGCAGACAATTACCCACAATGCCATCCTGCCTTCACTCACCCCGTATGCCTGAAGCGCCTCCTTCCTCTCCTCCGGCTCTTTGCCATTGTTGGGTCGAGCTTGTTCGGCTCCAACAGAACGGGTTTCATCCCTGCTCTGATTGGACTCCGGAGGCGACACGGTTTCATGACAATTCAACACTTTTTCATTTAAAATATTTTACAAAGAAAACAATCTTTCATATAGCACCTCTCAAGATAAAAACCACAAGGCGCTTCACAAAAACAACAAAAACAATTAAAGTATGAAAAACAATTTAAAAAAAGATTAAAAATGTTTTTTTTTAAATGAGAAAAAATTGCGATTATAAAATGTAAGGACAGGGAGAGGGAAAATGAACAGGAAAGAGGGAAATCGGTGAACCCTGGGAAAGGTGGAAAAAGGGCAGAATAAGGAGAGGGTGGTGACGAAGGTCACGCCAAAGCCAGCTTGAACAAGTGAGTCTTCAGCTGCTTTTTAAAGGAGACCACTGAGTCCACAGATCTCAGGCTAAAGGGGGAGAGAGGTCCAGAGTCTGGGGCCACAGCAGCAGATCTGTCACCTTTGGTCTTTCAGCATAACTACCAGTAGATGTAAGACAAAAACCGAACAAAAAAGCCACCAACGGTGACTCGGTGCAGATGCTAAACGGGGAGAACATATTTTCTTTTTTCTTGGAGCCACTGAACAAGTCACGTGTCGAGTTTAGTAATTGTAAAATAGTATGTTGGGTTAACTAAATAGCTTGAAGAGCTATTAATATTATTAGTGACCTCTCTATCCCGTCTTGGTTTGAGAGGTGTCCGATGGTAATTCTAGCTTCAGCTTTGCTTCTATAAATGCCAAAACCCTCCCCAGGGAGCCGCGGTTAATCCCGTTTCACAAACGCTGTGGCCCTGTAAAAGCAGCTTCTGTGTCCTTGGGCAAGACACTTCACCCTCCTTGCCTGCTAGAGGTGGTCGGACGGACCGGTGGCACCTGTCAATGCACCCCAGGCAGCTGTGGCTCATCACCACCAGCGTCTGAATGTGTGTGTGTGAGTGGGTCACTGGCTGACTGTGTTGTAAAGCACCTTGGGGGGTTGTAGACCCCTAGAATGTAGGCAATTTACCATTTGTCTTTAAGAAGCTAATGGGTGAAATGAAAACTCTTCAATTTGGTCACTTCTGAAGGTTTCTCACATTTTCCACGTTCTGACTCTAAATCTGAACCTAGATGTGGACAGCAGTAGCTTATTAAGTTGAGCGGGTTGCCTAGTGATCGGAAGGTTGCACGTTCGATCCCGGCTCAGACCAGGGAATGCTGCTGTTGTGTCCTTGGGCAAGACACTAAACTGGAGGGACCGGTGGCGCCAGTGTTTGGTAGGAACTTCAGCCAGCCAGCTCAGTCGATGGTGGGTGCGCTGGATTTCTGCCTGGTAGCAGGTTGGGAAGAAAAGACAAAAAAGAAAAAATGGTCAATTGAGCACAAAAAACGCACAGATTACCTGGATGTGAACACAATTAACCTACCAGGGCTCGACCGGGCTGACCCAGGTGTGAACACACCATTAATGAGAAGGAGGCGTTTTGGTCATGTCTCCGGAAGCATGTGTCAGATAATGTTTACATTTTACTCATTTAAATTCAAAGCTGAAGATGGGAGGGAATGGAACAAATCGGATGGATGTGACGCCACAAAGTGGACACAATGCAGTGTGAACACCTCACTAAGCACTCATTTTTGTCTCCTCTGTGGTAAACCTCAACAGGTATTGGTCTCCATTTACCTTTTTGACAGGAGTTTCCCCACTGAGCTGAAGTAAAACAGCTTATTTTAAACAGGTGGAGCTTTGAATCCGAAAAGCGTTGGACCAGACCAGCGCCCAACAGTGGGCGTTGTTGTAGAGAGCAGCAGAACGAGTGTTTGGGAAGCTAAATGCAAATAAATAAAATGTCATGACATTTGTAAAAATACTTTCCTGTTGTCTCCTGGAGTTAAATGATGGAGCAGCTAGAAGATGATTAGCTTAACTTGGCTTAGTGTAAATACTGGTGTAGCGGAAGTCCACATTTTATATCCCCAGGTTAACCCCAAAATTCTACTAGCTCCGCTCCGGCACGAACTCCGCAGCAAAATCGGTCCCGTTGTAGCCAATCAGAGCTGTTCCACTACTGTGGCCGTGTGGCGCAGTGCGCCACCCGCCGCTCTGCCATCTGGCAAAAATTGGATTGATTCTATTTTTGCCGGACGCCGCAGCACCTCCACAGTCAATGGACAGAAATCACAACCGCCCAACAGGAAAGGGAGCAAGCACAGCTTCCGTTTTTCACAATAAATCGATAACAAAAAGCGTTTTTTGTTTCATATGCACAGGTTTAACAACTTTTAACAACTATCAATGGCGGCTGAACTTTAAATGCACAAAAATAAGCCATAAATACAGTTTCTACTATCAAAGTAGTCACCCTTTGTTGATCCACACACTGCTGATCTCTCAACATAAATGATGGGCAGATTAAAAGGTTCATTTCGGGTGTTTGGATCTAACTTCCACGTTTATTGCTCGGACTGTATCGCAAGATCTCAAAAGTCCCGCACATGCCTGTTTGCGCACCTCAGGTCTCCGCACCGGAGCGGAGCCGTTGTAGAGCGGGTACCAGTAAAAATTGAGTTCGGAAGCAAGCGGCTGCGGGAGCGGAGGGGAGGTAGTGGAATCTTGGGGTAACTTTGTTTGGACTTGCACGGAGAAGAACAATAACATTTTCACACAAAGGTTTCTTTCACACTTGGCAGAAAAAAGGGGGAATTTGAAACTGACCTACAATCATATAAATTCCAAGGAACCATTTTCGAACATCTGGCTAACTCCTATATTTTCTCCCAGGAACGTAAATTTTACCAAGTGACTTGTTAAGCCGGACATTATCAGGACTTGGTCTGTCTTACCTCAACCTGCCAGTAACTGACTCTCCCCCAAGGCTGGGTGCTCATAAAACTTCTCAAGGGTCATTCTGGATAATTTCAGGATCTAGCCTTTGTCAAAACCGTGGTATTTTTCTGTTTATCTATAATCAAAGAAGGTGTTTAGGTTGTTTACCCTTAAAATGGAAATCAAGGTGCTCTAAGTTAAAATCTTATCAGTTACAAACCTAACTGCTTGTTTTGTGTTTTTTCTTTTATGTTAAACCTCTGCCAGTTTTTGCTTCTCCAGTTAAAATTCATGCTAATGGTAAAACTGTTCAGTGTTAAGACATACATTTTATTCTTTCCCGTTTAAAGTAATACTTTGATGCTAAAGTAATACTTTTTGAGGCTTTATATGAATAACTGTGTTAAACTGTGATCATGGACTTTCCATCTTTGAGAAGGTAGAGTTTATTTGAAAGAGCCACAGTGCCATCCAGTGTTCAGTGGTTAATGAGTGAAATACATGTGGGTGTGACCTAGAAGGTTATAAAGCCACATGCAAACCTCGTGTCGGCAGAGTGAGAACAAAGAAGAAAGATGCCTTAAGCGAACCTCTGCTGGGCTTTTCCATCTGGGTCCAGCAACAACAGATAACCAGGCGCTTTACAGTTGTCAAGTACTAGGCTCTCAAAAGTTACGGTAAAACTTAGAAGCAACTCCGTTTTTTTTGTGTTGACTTCCTACGTGAAACCAGAAGTCTGCGTGTTTGGTCGAGTTCTCACATTAAGAGGTAAAACTAATTTGGAGCAGTTTTGCTGATTCAGCATCGGTTTTGATAATTTGGACTTGCGCTATGAATTCCACATTTTCAGTGCAGCTGAAGGGAAGAAACCTTAAAGTCCAGCCACTCCCGGGGAACGAGATTCTCCTGAACTCAACAGACTCCGTTGACCAACTCAGGGCCAACATCTTTTAGTCCCAGAAGCCTCTTCATGAGCAAGGATTCCAAGGCTACCTCAGCCCTTTGGCCACCCTCTGGCGACGAGAAAGGTTTGTGAATCATTTATCTGGCTGACTTTTTCTGCTAAGCCCGATTAGTGAATTCAGACTTAAGCTTTTATTGTGTGTGTGTGTGTGTGTGTGTGTGTGTGTGTGTGTGTGTGTGTGTGTGTGTGTGTGTGTTTCGATCCAAATTCCCGTTTAGCTCTCAATATTTATCTTCTTTCTCTGCTGCAATGAATCCTTATTCACATGCACACACACCAACTCTCATTTGCATACACACACACTCCCTCTTACCCATTTCACCTAAACCCACATGAACATTCCACTTTGTACCCCTTTAGAAATGATTCCCCATTTTTCTATAATCCTGGTGTCACCGAATGTCCCCTTTTATTACGGATCAGTTACTTCCCATCACTGCCATAAAGCTTTGGGTTAGCAATTTTCTTAATTCCATGCATGAAACTATAAGCAGTGTTTGGTCCTTTTGTCAATGTATTAACTGATGTT
Organism: Nothobranchius kuhntae; assembly: GCA_006942095.1. NCBI lineage: Eukaryota > Metazoa > Chordata > Actinopteri > Cyprinodontiformes > Nothobranchiidae > Nothobranchius > Nothobranchius kuhntae. Next base: position 126,441 of record SSNQ01034634.1, read on the forward strand.
GTAAAATTCACAAAACGTAAATAACGCCTAATCATTGTCTAGCAATTCTCGGGAATAATCGGTGCATTCTGTCAAGAATTCCTCCTTTAGATCAATCTGTGGTGTTAACTCTGAGACTGATTACATTGCGAAGATATAGATATTAAATCCAACGGTCCAGTTCCGGAAACTGGTGGTGCCCCGATGAATGGAAGATTATAAACAAGCTAAATCCACGCCACTTTTGAAATAAAGACATAAATCTATATTTATCGCTACAGTGGAAACTGGACCGTGTCAGGGACCAGGTGTCCCTTGAAAGGAGGCTTTATACCTCACTGGGATGTACTTGATAAAATAAAGGTTTGACCAAAAAATTACAATTTTTAAGCCTTTCTGCATAGAAATGATAAATAAGTCATGTCCACGGCCACCTGAACAGCCTCTGTTCAGAGAAATAAATTGTAAGCTCTTCAGAACAGAACTGGTGAGCTAACGGTTAGTCTGACAGATACGTGTCTTAAAATGTTCAAGTGATGTTTCAAATATCACACCACATGTTTACTGATGTGTTGGTTTGGGATGGGTTCAAACAGGGTCATGCACAACAACACATTCAATCAGGACAGATGCTTGGTGCTAGGCTATAGCATGAATGCTATGTAGCACTTGCTGTCCCTCACAGGAAAATCTGCAGTTACTTTTACTCAAGCTGTAGTCTGAAAGAGTTAATTTGGTCCCATGGACAACAAACAGTACATTAAAACTATTTTAGATCAATATTTACATTTGTGGCAACCGGCAGCAGTCTCCTAGGGCCGCAAACGCAGCATGCCCAAGTCCAACCTCATGTTCATGATCTCACCTTTCCCTCGTGCACAACGTTGTTGTGATAGCAGCCATTTATTCATCACACATGCAAAGACTGCTAGCAAGCCATATCAAGATCTTAAATATGAAAATGTTTGGTTTAGTGCGGTTTAACACTTTGGGATACTGCACAGCCCGATAGATAGATGTCACCTACTTCCACCCACTACAACTAATAAGAATAAAAGTTCCATTAAAAAAGGATCAATTTAGCTTACAAAATAATGTCCATACTTGTCAAATCCTAAGGAGTTCTACAACTTAATGACCAAACAGTGCTCTCAGAGTTCTCCTGCATGTTTTAGACGTTTTCCCTCGCTTCAGCACACCTAATTTAAATGATTGGGTCATTACATGCTCCTGCAGAAGTCGGTGACATGCTGAGCAGGTAATTCAGTCACTTACATTACAGGAGAAATGTTTCTAAGAAGATTAGTGGTTAATGCTGGCAGCGTGGAAGGAGCTTGACGAGTCTTTAGAACATTCTGTTTTTGGTTCATTTTCTTTGACATGTTTTCTCACTCTTTACTTTTTAAACATTCAGATTTCTACGGTAACGGAATAGTGGAACATGTAGTGGGAGGGTCTTGGTTTGAGAAGATCGCTTAGAAACTCTTTGGTTTGCTGTTTGCCTTGTTAAACACATGATTTTGTTTCTACTGGTCAAAATGTGAGAAAACGGTTGAGAGGATAAACTCTGCTGTCAGGTTGTGCCGATGTGGGGCCGTGTCAGTTATGAACAAAACCTGTAGGAAACTATTGAAGTCTGTGGTTGACTGAACCTTAACTTTAGAAGGATGTGACCACTTTGGCACCGATCACTCATCAGGGTTTTTAAAATGATGGGAGATTTTCTACACAGGAGTGACCCCACACACGTGGTGATAAAATAATAAATCCAGGTTATACCAGTGTGTGGTCTGATGCACGCTACATCTGAACTGGACTTTTTTTTGTCAGACGGGAAATCTTGCAAAATCAAGCGTGACTTTAAAGTAAACAAACATGATGGAGGAGCGTGCTTCCATCACCTCAATCTCTGATTAGCCCCACGTCACGTTCAGCAGGCAGCAAGTTTGTTTGTCCTAAAACATCAAACCAAAGCAAACCAACATGTTTAAAGGTGCAATATGTAAATGCCAAAATCCTCCCCAGGGAGCTGCGGCAAATCCCGTTTTGCAAACGCTATGGTCCTGTAAAAACAGCTTCTGTGTCCTTGGGCAAGACACTCCACCCTCCTTGCCTGCTAGAGGTGGTCGGAGGGACCGGTGGCACCTGTCAATGCACCCCAGGCAGCTGTGGCTCATCACCACCAGTGTCTGAATGTGTGTGTGTGTGAGTGGGTTACTGGCTGGTTGTGTTGTAAAGCACCTTGGGGGGTTGTAGACCCCTAGAATGTAGGCAATTTACCATTTGTCTTTAAGAAGCTAATGAGTGAAAATAAACTCTTCAATTTCAAATCAAATCAAATCACTTTTATTGTGCAGGTACACTGGTACAGTACATGCGAGTGAAATTCTTGTGTGCGAGCTTCACAGCAACAGAGTTGTGCAAAAATACAATAACGTAAAAACAAGCAAAATATAAAAATGGCTAATCTAAGTAATAATATGTATAGTATGTAAGGTATATACATTACTAAATGTGTGTGCTAAGTATTTTATTTTTTATTTTTCTACGTGTGTGCGTGTGAGTGTGTGTATAGTGCGTATATACATATTTGGTCACATACAATTTGGTCACCTCTGAAGGTTTCACACATTTTCCATGTTCTGACTCCAAATCTGAACCTAGATGTGGACAGAGGCGTCGAGCAGGGGGTGGGCATACTATGTGCCCCCATCTTGGTGCCTGTATGTTGGGGTTTACCCCAGTGAATGAGAGGGTAGCCTCCCTCCACCTACGTGTGGGGGGATGGGTTCTGACTGTGGTCTGTGCTTATGCACCAAACTACAGTTCAGACTACCCACCCTTTTTGGAAACCTTGGAGGGGGTGCTGGAGAGCGCTCCTTCCGGTGACTCCCTCGTTCTGCGGGGGGACTTTAACGCTCACGTGGGCAACGACAGTGAGACCTGGAGAGGTGTGGTTGGGAGGAACGGCCCCCCCGATCAGAATTTGAGTGGTGTTTTGTTATTGGACTTCTGTGCCAGTCATGGATTGTCCATAATGAACACCATGTTCAGACATAAAGGTGTCCATATGTGCTCTTGGCACCAGGATACCTTAGGCCGCAGCTCGATGATCGACTTTGTTGTTGTTTCATCTGACCTGCGGCCGCATGTCTTGGACACTCGGGTTAAGAGAGGGGCGGAGCTGTCAACTGACCACTACCTGGTNGTACCGGCAGTCCAAGCAGAACGCAGCTCGGGTGGTCGCCGAGGCAAAAACCCGGCCATGGGAGGAGTTCGGTGAGACCATGGAGTAAGACTTCCATATGGGTGGATGAGATCTGCCCGGAGTTCCTTAAGGCTCTGGATGTTGTGGGGCTGTGTTGGCTGACGCGGCTCTGCAATATCGCGTGGACATCAGGGGCAGTCCCACTGAACTGGCAGACCGGGGTGGTGGTTCCCTTATTTAAAAAAGGGGACCGCAGGGTGTGTTCCAACTACAGGGGATCACACTCCTGAGCCTTCCTGGTAAGGTCTATTCAGGGTTCTGGAGAGGAGGGTCTGTCGGATTGTTGAACCTCAGATTCAGGAGGAGCAATGTGGTTTTGGTCCTGGCCGTGGAACATTGGACCAGCTCTATACCCTTAGGGGGATCCTGGAGGGTGCGTGGGAATTTGCCCAACCAGTCTACATGTGTTTTGTGGATTTGGAGAAGGTGTCCCTCGGGGGGCCCTGTGGGGGGTACTCCGGGAGTATGGGGTACCAGGCCCTCTGATACGGGCTGTTAGGTCCCTGTATGACCGGTGTCAGAGCTTGGTCCGCATTGCCGGCAGTAAGTCGGGCTCGTTCCCAGTGAGAGTTGGACTCCGCCAAGGCTGCCCTTTGTCACCGATTCTGTTCATAACCTTTATGGACAGGATTTCTAGGTGCAGCCAAGGTGTGGAGGGCATCCGTTTTGGTGGCCTGATGATCAGGTCTCTGCTTTTTGCAGATGATGTGGTCCTGTTGGCTTCATCAGAACCTGATCTTCAGCTTTCGCTGGAGCGGTTCGCAGCCGAGTGTGAAGCAGCTGGGATGAGAATCAGCTCCTCTAAATCTGAGACCATGGTCTTGATTCAGAAAAGGGTAGAATGCCTTCTCCGGGTCAGGGATGAGGTCCTGCCTCAAGTGGAGGAGTTTAAGTATCTTGGGGTCTTGTTCACGAGTGAGGGAAAACTGGAGCATGAGATCGATAGGCGGATTGGTGCTGCATCTGCAGTGATGCGGGCGTTGTACTGGTCTGTCATGGTGAAGAGAGAGCTGAGTCAGAAGGCGAAGCTCTCGATTTACCGGTCGATCTACGTTCCTACCCTCACCTATGGTCATGAGCTTTGGGTAGTGACTGAAAGAACGAGATCGCGGATACAAGCGGCCAAAATGAGTTTTCTCTGAAGAGTGGCTGGGCTCTCCCTTAGAGATAGGGCGAGAAGCTCGGTCATTCGGGAGGGGCTCAGAGTAGACCCGCTGCTTCTCCACATCGAGAGGAGCCAGTTGAGGAGGCTCGGGCATCTGGTCAGGATGCCTCCTGGACGCCTCCCTGGTGAGGTTTTCCGTGCACATCCAACCGGGAGGAGACCTAAAGGTAGACCCAGGACACGGTGGAGGGACTATGTCTCTCACCTGGCCAGGTAACACCTTGGGATTCCCCCGGAGGAGCTGGCCCAAGTGGCTGGCCCCCAGAATGTCTTGAAACGGCCCTGGGTGTGTGACTGAGTTTTGAAGGTGATCTGAATTGTATCAGATGTATAAATATTACATGTGTATAACTTGTTGTTTTGCAGGTAAAAACGTGTAGTGGAGATAAATCTACCTACATTTTACTTTTCAACACTTTGTTTTGTTTTCTTGTTTTTATTTAACTATTTTCCTGTCCTGTCTGTCTCTCATCTTCCTGCATCTCCTCTAAACTCTCCAGAAAAACTGTCACGGTTGGAGGTGAGTGAAAACACCTGACTCTCATTCTGTTTGAGTGCAGATGGGCGGAACCGGAGAGCAACGAGCCATCTGCTACTCATCAGCAGGCTTCTTAAGGAGCAGGGAGACACACCTCAGCGCTGGATGATTACTCAATCTTGGTAGAGCTACCTGAGTGTCACGAGCCTTTTTATCTTTGACTATTGTCTCCCGAGCTTCGTTCCGAGTAACCTCACCCTGCTTCTCCCTCTCCTTCAGGTCTATCCTCCACTTTCAGAACCTGCCATAAGACACGGATCCACGCCTGTCTCCCGCTCCAGCCTCTTCTGACCAGCCAGCTCTCTGCCGCCTCCGCACCCTCCCCCCTCTCAGGACTCCGAGGATTCACCCTGTCTCGCGCTCCTCCTGCCACTCACCAGCCAACCGGACCCTCCTCTCTCCTCTTCTCTCCTCCCTACCCAGAACGCTGGGCCCCAGGATTTTGGACTATAAAGAACTGAGCTAAGCTCCAAATCGTCACCTACCTTTAACGGTGCTCCTTTAGT
>SSNQ01034634.1:133854-145134 GCA_006942095.1 Nothobranchius kuhntae
TGTGGTAATGTAAGGCATTACAGGGAAAGAAAATGGTAATATTTACTCGGTACAAGTGTCCGTAACGCGGTAATTACAACGCATTTTTAAACCCAGAATCAAGATGTGGGAATCCTAAGAATTCAAACTGCGGGAAGCCTGAAAAAAGATCCAGTATCCACATATATGACGTCATTTATGGACTCAGCTTTGCGGGCGTTCTCTGAGCAGAGAGGACGCAGCGGCAACGGCTCAAACCCTCCAGCTGCGTCCTGCGCGCGGCCGCTGTTATATTCACAAAACCGCTCCACCAAAACCAAGTCATTCGTTTGCGATCGTTTATATCAGCCCATATTCTCTGGTACTTCATGTACTTTTCAGCTGATTCATCATCTGTGCCCCGGTGATTTCAGCTCATTGCTGCTGGAGCGCAGCGCGTGTGAAGATGTTTTTGCGTTCGGTAAATCCCGTTGGCTGATTAGTTAGAAAGTAGGAAGTCTAGTTTACGGTTTTTCTGGAAGACGGAGAAAACCTGCAGCATGCAGGAAGGTTAGAGAGAGAAAGGGCCGGAAATTATTCACATAAAATCAAGAAAAAGAAAAAAGTAGGTAGATTTATCCCCAATACACATTTTTACCAGTGAAAAGCAATAATATATAAGCATTTAATATTTATACATGTGATAGAATCAGATCACCCCAGAAGTCAGTCCCACATCCAGGGCCGTATCAAGGCATTTGAGGACCAAGGCTCATATAGGCTTGGAGCCCCCACCACCTCACTCCCTGCTCAGGTAATCTAAGATGGCAGCGTGCTGAGAGTACAGATTGTTGTTGTTTTTATTTAGTAAACAATCATTTTAAAGCACTGTTATTATATCTGACTGTTTTTAACAGCAACCCTAGCTCAGACACCACATCACCTTCCACATATGTGTCATGAGCTCACTGAGCGTCACATGACCAGATTCATACTGAAGATGTTTTGGTGAAAGTAACTTAAAGTAATGCAAAAGTAGAGTAACGCCTTACATTTTAAAATCAGTAATATTGTAATCTAATTAATTACTTTTAAAATGAGGGTAACAAGTAATAAATAATGCATTACAGTTTGGAAGTAACTCGCCCAACACTGTCGCTGCAACTGCATCAGGGAGCAAACCCTGGAGGAACGACCTGATGAGATCCAGGAGTGCAGCGCTGCTCGGCGGGATTCGGGAGACGTGTGGTTACGGCCGTGAGGAGCTATTTCTTGGCTGAATAACAAATCAATTCTCAATTCTCTGCCTCGTTTGATTCTGCTGGAAAACTCCCATGAAGCTTTGAAATCCTATTTATTACTCAGGCAAAATAGCTGTGGATAATGGACTATAATGAGATGCAGTTTAAAACCGAGATGAGCTTTCGTTGCAATAGAAAAGTCATGACTTGCACCCAAGCAGCAGAGTGTTGGATCCTTTATCACAAGATCTTATCTCCGTGTTTTCATCAGCAGACTGACGGGAAATGATCCCACATTTAAAGACGTCATAAAAGCAGACACGATTGAACAAGTCTAATCTGACTGTAGAAATGTGTCACTAGTAAGTCTTTATTTGCTAGAGCCGATCGATTAATAATCCACCAAGCTCTTGGTTCTCCGCAGAAGCAGACGTGTGATTATGACAATACGGGCACCAAACCCAAGCAGAGCCTTTACAATGTTTACTGTGGTCTTTAACCAATAAATAACTTTATAGGAGCAATTATGGAAAAGTTGAAATGATCATTGAAAGCTGCTACTGGAAAACTTTTTTCATACCTCTTAACTCATTCACTGCCAGATGTTTTCAGAAGTGAAAGCCCCTGACTGCCAGTGTTTTAGAGCGGTTTTCTCTTTTGAAGAGCCACAGTGTACTGTGCTCTGACCGTGTAAACGCCCAAACTACCAAAAAGTAGTCACGATACATCAGGACGAATCGGCTTGTTTCAAGCGTTTTCCGTTCTTTCACAACCCGTTGTTGAAGTGTGAGCTAAGACCCAGCGACGTCCCGAACTGATCCCCTACTTTGTGGATTGTCTGCTCCACGATCACGTGACGTGTGACGCACACGGGTAAAAATCAACTTTAAAGCCGTGGTGTTTACTCTCCAGGCGCGCAAGCTCGCTCCCAAACCCGCCCCGGTAAAAAACACCATTGATGACTTTAGTTGTCAAGGCAGTGATAAACATTCTTACATTGTATAGCTTTAAATGTATTGTCAGTTTTCTTACAACCTTCAACAACAACACAGTTAAGCCCAAAGTTCAACCACCGGACCATCTGATTAACAAACCCACCGAGAAGAAAAACACCAGCTGAAGCCACGGACAACAAAAGACAGCAACTGGTGTTTAGCACTCTCTCTCTTCCTACGGCAACGTGGGTGTCCAGGTCTTATGGACACGGACTAGTGAAGATACCCAAATGGAGAAGTGTGTGTTCTGAGTGTGTGTTAAAACCTAGCTCGCTTGCAGATTTGCTACAACAGCTTGAACTGAATGGAGTGAGAGCTGGAAGTCGTTTATGACTAATTGTCTTCTTGATGCATGCGGGCCACACACACACACACACACACACACACACACACACACACACACACACACACACACACACACACACACACACACACACACACACACACACACACACACACACCCCCCTGCCTAGTGAACCTGAACACAAGAGTAAAGCCTTTGTTTGGAGACTCGTGTCACTCAGACACGTGCCGTCTTTACGACTTCCTGATTTTCCTGCTTCATGATGCAAAGAAAAGGAAAATTGAAGGTTTTCCTACTTTTCTGGACCTTCCTCCTGAGCAGGCAGCTGGATAAAGACACGTCAGCTTTCAAACTCGAGTTTCTCCTGCAGAAGTTTGGCTTATTTTTGATGGCAGCTATTTTCTTCCCCTCCGACTTTCCTTTGAATCTGAAGTTTTTCCAGCTTTCAGTCTGAAAGTTTCAGCTCAGACGGTTCTGGATGTGTGGAAACGACAGCGTGTCAATTCCTCTGTTCCGGGACGGCCAGGTAAAGCTCACACACCTGACAGGACAGGACGGATCAAAACAAACATTTCTAAAGAGTTTTAGTTTCATTACTTAAGGATTTTTAGCCGTCTGGATAATGAACTCCCGGGATGTCGTCTCTGTGAACAAACACCAGAATCAAACAAGTCCCAGCTGCTTATTTTGAGTCGAACGTGTTCAAACTCTGAAATAATGAATAAAAAATCAAGTCAAGAGCAGGAATCCAGCTTGTTTACATTGTTTGAATTGTTAATCGGTGCATCTCCTGCTTTGGTGAATCAGCTTTGAAGGTGAAGCGAGGACTGCTTCTGTCTGAGTCGGCACCGTTTGCAGAACAAGGAGTTTGTGTTTGGAGATGCTGGGAGAAGAAGAACAGCTGTTTTTTTTTTACTCTGCCAGAGACACAAAAACAGAATCAAAGACTACGAGGGGGTGAATGTGGAGCAGCAGCGGAGAGGCTTTTCAGCCTTGGAAGTCTTTTCATGTAACGTCGCAAGCTATCGTCTTCACGGAGTCTGAGCGGCGAGAGCTGCACACGGCCGAGAGTCTGAGGCACAGAGGACGACGTTACGGGAAAGCTGAGATGATGTCCACTCAGCGGAGGAGGCTGAGCTGCTGGTTCTGCTGGTTGGGAAAGAATCGAACATTCAGACCATCTGCTTCATGTTTGGTTCTGAACCGTTTCCCTCAGAACTTACTGTAAAAGACTAATCAGGGAATAAAGTGACACCCTGTGGGGGGCTGACAGGAGCTCAGAGCTTCTCTGAATAAAACTTCAACGGTACTTAAATTTCTGGTCCATGAAGGCTCCTCCGCCAGCAATGGGAGCCCCGGTCCCTGGTTCTTTACATCCCAGGGTCAGGCTGATGGGTCAACGTGTAACTTTGTCACGGATAACCGCCAATAACAGGGATTCAGGAGCTTCTGTTGACTAGATTTTACAGGTCAAACGGCAGAGAGGAGATTCAGAACTGGGCCAGGACCCATTATCCTTCAGAGGATTGTTAACCTCCTTGCACATCAGCCATCACATGCTAGGCTCCTCCCACTCAGGCTCACCTGCATCAGCTGAGACTGACAGGAGCTCCGCCTCCAGAACCACACTGCACCACAGCTGGTGTGAATGCTCCAAGTCCAACTGGACTATGAATTTTGGTCTACGTGGGAACCGTAGAGAAATCTGTTCTGCTCTCTGTGTGAAACGGGCTTTACTTTCACTTCTGTGTTTATCCGTCTGACCCCTCCTTCCCACCGGATGCAAAAGCAGCGTGTTGTGTAATAGTTCTACCTGCGAGTCACAAGTCATGGGGAAATGCGACACCACGCGTGATTTCAGAAGTTCACACATTAACAAGCAAAGAGAAATACGGCTGTATGCATCTGAAAAGGTCTGTGGTTGATTTCCAGCAAGGCAGCTTTTACAGGAAATGATCTTTACTATTTTATTTTGAAAGTTTCTGCATGTTTTAAACTGGTTTTGTGTTTGACTTCCTGTCTGGTCAAATTTGAACAGCAGAGTTTGATGCGTTCTGGAAGCGTGATGCGTAAAATAGGCTCAAAACGCTTATCGACGCATCCAAAAGGCGACGGAAGGAACCCGTCCACTATGAAGACGTTAATTTCAGCAAAGTACGTTTTGTGGCTGTTTTGCTTCGGATGGAAAGTCGAGCTAAAGCCTCATTTACACTGACTGCAGAACAAGGCGCTCACAAATCTGCTTTATTTCCCAGAATCATTTCCCCCTCTCCCTAATTTGTTGTCGACTCTTATTTAGTGACTTTTCTTGCCAACATGAGCACATTTTTGTTATGCAGACTGCAGTCGGACCTTTAAAGAAATCTCCTCTTCTAACCTGAAAGGAACAAAGGAACATCAAACACGTTCTGATGGGAACTTTTTTCTTTTGGTTTTAAGAAGGAAGTTTTGACTTTAAGCCACAGTAGCTGACGAGCACCAAAAGACAAAGAAAGCATGACTAATGTCTGCTATAATGACTAATAGCAGGAAGCTAAGTCTACTGTCTTCGTCTCGTTTAATTAGATTGTGTGAATAACTTAACCAGAGGCTGACATGTTTCCTGCACATTAGCAAGAGCTGCTTTCTGTGAGGAGTTAATAAAGAAAAAAAAAACACTTAATGACTAATGTTCTAACTGGAATTCAAGGCTGATCATCAGGGATGAGCGAGAGAGCGAGCGAGCGTGCAGACAGTCAGTTACCCAATGAGGATTTTCCTTCAGCACGATTACAGATATTTACGAGTTTTACTCGTTTCATGCTCGTCACAAATGCTTTATCCGTACCGGATACTCGTCTGAAACGAGTATCTGGCTCATTCCTACTGATCATATTTCTGTAAAAAACCAAAACAATTAAAAAAGACACAATCTAATTTTCTAATTTTTATTAATGAAAAATAAACCAGGTTTGAATAAAAACTCGCGCCTAATTTAGCTTTTTCCAAGCTGGGTTTTGGGTCCCTGTCTGAGGTCCTGGAGCCTCTTGACCACGTTCTAACGTAGCTATAAATATTTTGTGGATGTTAAAAAACCAAAAAAATGAAAGTGGTTTTCTCACATTTGAATGCAACTAACAGACCGTCCAGTTTTCGGTCTCGACAAACTGCTGCACTTCCTTGGGTCCTCCACTCATTAGTCACTCACGTATTTATTTAGCAACAGAACGCCGCCGGTGTGAGGTTCTCCGCTCAATAATCAGAGAAGGAGAAACAACCAACTGCTACCACTTCAGCTTTAGGACAAACTACCAGAGTCCCAAAAAGAAACACCATTTGAAGTCACGGACAACAAAAGACGTTTGGACCTAGAAAACGGCGACTGGTGTTTAGTGCTATCTTGTTTCCTCTGGCATCGTGAGTTTCTGGTTTTAGCAGAAGCGTCTCAGGGAAGATACCCAAGAGGAGAAGGGTGACTGTCCTTTGACCGCGTTTGCATTCAAAACCTAGCTTGTTTTGTAAATTTGCTATAACAGCTTTAAAAAGTACATTGTTGTAGCTAAATTAGAAAACCACTCTGTTTGTCCTTAGCCATGTTATCACTATCTTTCCTTTTGTCAGTAAGAAACGCGTATCTATTAAAACCCACCTTAGCTCAGTGAGATGTTATGATTAACTGGTGACATTCACACAATAAAATGTTTAGACTCAGCAGAGTTTTCTGCAGAAACAGTCCTGAACAAACATCGTCCGCTCATCCCAGGAGGATTTTAATCACTAATCTGACAAAAACAGTGAAATATTTCATTTCTGTGTTTAACCTAACAGTCAGGCAGAGCCTTGTTTGTGTTTATCTGCTCAGATGTTTCATAAGTTAACATTATTCAAACATCCGTTTTCAACAGTTTTTTATCATTCCTCATTTTACATACCGGGGTCTCATTCATCAAGCTTGCTTACGCTCAAAACGGGTCGGAAAACTGCGTAAACGACTTTCCACGCAAACTTTGGGATTTATGAAAGAAAACTTAGCGAAAAATGTGCGCAACTTTAAGCTGACTAAGGACCTGGCTTACACACATGTTGGACATGGAGAGCACCTGCAGCCTGAAGTGCAGAATATCAGCGGGGGGGCAGATTGAGACAGAACATCATGCGTCTGTGACAATGTGTGTCCTGTCCATGTGACCCGATTGATCATGCGCCCTGGCTACTTGTACAGGGGAGATCTCCGTTTGGGTGACTAGTTAGCGTGTGTGATTTTCACCTGGGAGTCTGGGGATCGAATCCTGATTGGACCGTTTTTATATCCGCCACAGATCTCTCTGAAGAAGTCAGCATTGACGGCTTCAGCAACGCTGTGCCACTCCGTGGATTTTCTCTTATTTGTTTTGCAAAAGCACTTCCTTTCATTTCTCCACCTCACCCACAGGAACCTCAACTTCTGCTTCTGTGAAATAGCGCTTCCTTGATCTACCTTGGTCTACGGTCGCCATGTCATTGGCGGAGCGCTGCAACAGTCGGCTTATGTATATGCATGAGATCCACAAGGCACTTTGCATTGACCATTTATGGCAGTAAGTGGGCGTGGTGAGGGCGGGATGTGACTAAAAAGCCGCTGAGAAACATTCTCGTTAGTCTCTGATTTATGAAGCGGAGATTGCGGCAGCTGTGCGTCCTCCATGTTTGATAGATCACACACCTGCTTGGCGTAAGAATATTTTTTTTGCTGAGCTTAAGTACGGTTTTAGTAAGGATTCTACGCCATGTTTGATAAATGAGAACCCTGGTATTTAAAATCATAAAGTTGTGATTGTCAGCCTGGCGCAGAAATGCTACAAACGTTATCATCACACGTTTAAAATTAAAGCGGATTTGCGATCATATTCTGGGAATAACCGAACTAAAACATGTTCCAGATGTAAAGATCTCACCACAAAAACACAAATTATGAGCATTCAGAAAATCTGCTCACTGGGCTCAGCTAGGCGAGCTAAGTGCACAGGAATGTGAGAAAGCCCCGCCCACTCACCTGCACTATAACCTGGTGTTTAGATTTGCTAGTTAGAGCAAAAATGTAGATATGAATATAGAAAACGTAAGAATTGCATCACTTTAAAGTAGTCAGCACAGAAAAGTATGGGAGCCTAAGTCTCCTCCCTTTCCGGTCGGCTCCTGGGTCACCGGGACAACGAAAACATGAATGCAAGTCAACGAGGCTAAAAATGCTATTTTCTAATCCGCTTTGCCTTACGCCCTGGATCGCACATATGTTGTACTGCATCTTAAATGAAACGTAATGATGGGTGTTTCTACCACACCTGCCACGTACTTTGAGATTTATCAGCTTGTAAAAGTTCATAATTAGCATGAATACACACCAGAAATCAGCACGTTGTATATGTGACATCACCACATAATCTCCTCCCCCTAGCGTAGCTGCTACTTACCACATGACCAGATTTATGGTGGTTCTTTCCTCCTGTGGGAAGTTCGCTGAACTTTCAGCCGTTTTCCCTCAGTTTTCTCCGTGTCTGGTTCGATGACGTCACTTTCGTGAAGCGCCTTTGGAGTCCTGGGCTTATCTTCACACAAAACCTAAAATAGCTCTTCCCCCTGTTAGAAAATAAGCGTGTTTTTGGTATCAAATGTGTCTTTAAAACTCACGGACATCACATGTGAAATCCATGGCACAAAACAAGCGGATTAGAAAATAGCGATTTTAGTCCCGTTGACTTGCGTTCATTTTTTCGTTCTTCCGGGAACCCGCGGTGCGGAAGTAGATGGGCGTGACTTAGGCTGCCTAAAAGCTAAGGTCTATTTTCTGCTTCATCAGGCATTGGTTAAGCTGGAGGGGGGAGGGGCTTAAAGGTTGTACTGGAGCCACTCATTAGTGGGCAGTCATGTTTCTTTTGGCTTAATTAAAAAAATACATTATTATAAAGGTTGATGTCGTGAATGGATGAAAACTTCATAGGCTCCGCCCACAGCACAATTGTAAGCTGGTTTAAAATTACAGACTCTTAGACTTGGATCTTCTTAGCCCTGAAAACGAGGGATGTACCGATACTGGTATCGATATCGGTGCTAATACAGATGCCGATACCAATTCATAGCAATTTTTTAGATGGTAGAAGTATCAGTATCGGTAATCGGTATCGGCGAGTACTCAGATCCAAGTATTGGTGTCGTAAATGTTTGGAAAAAAGTGGTATTGTTGCTAACGCTACTGAAAACCATGTCGAATCAACCCCCCAGCCCCCGCTGCTGTTGCGTCATCATGCTAACGAGCTGTAGCTTTTATAACCGCAGCCTAACTCAAAGCTCTGAGTTTCAGTCATTGTCTTGCTCCTGGAATGAGACGCTTGTTTATGCACGCAGCCCCAGATTAGGGGGTATGTGACTGATGTGGCCCTTTGTCTTCACAACCTACTTGACTCGTACAGCATCGGCACTGCTAAGTTTTATGACTTCATTTACATTTTTATGCCTCTTGAATTAATGCTCGTGTTTGAGTACAAGCCTGCATCATGATCAGGCCTTTTTCCCTGCATATATATTTATCTTGTTGGCTTTCCTGTGGGATATTAAACCGAGGAATGTTCATCACCCTCCTCCTGCAAATGACCGCGGCCATTTGTGCGATATTTCACAATTCAAATCGGTGTGACGCACGGGCGCGAATGACCGCTGCGGTTTGTGCGTTCCTTAATCACTGCAGAATGAGCGCACACAATGATCACATTAGCATAGTAATCTGAAGGAGGAGCTGTTGTAGGGATTTATCCGTGCGGAAACACCAACAAGTGAATAATTTCTGTCTTGTGTAGCCTACATGTTGTAACAAATGTGGCGTCAAACATTTATGAGCTGTGAAAGCAGTCACTATCAATCCATTATTCAGCTCTGCAGGAGAAAATCTATCCTGATCATCTCCCCGTGATGAAGGAATTCTGAAGTCAAACAGATTATTTATTTAAGGAGGTTCTGAACACAGATTCGGTTTTACAGTCAAACACCAGGCTCCAGCAGCCGCTTGTGTTAAAGCCACAAATTAAAGCGTCATTTATTATTGAAGAGGGTTTGGTTTTCCTCAAATAAAGAGACAGATTCTGGACCGAACCACTAGGGGGCGTCGACTTGTCTGCAGCCTCAGCAGGACCCAATGAGACGGTTTTGTCTGGATGAGGAGGGGGCAAGAAGATGAAGACAGGAGCCTCTGGACTGTGTTGACACACTTGCATCACACTGGTTCACCGTTCACTGACCCCTTCAGACCAGCAGCTCCCTGAAGTCTCGTCATCCGAGTGTCGGCTTTGTTTCTGCCGCCAGCCAGCGTACCCAGCCTCAGTGCAGGAACACGAGGTTTACAACCGCACAACGTCAGATCTGCTCACACCTCCCTGTGAGGGTGGCTAATCTGAAGTTACCAGCTGATATGATGAGATTAGAGAACTTTGTCTCAAAGGAAATGATTTTGTCATAAGCGTGCTCGGTGCAACAAGAGGAGTAAAGATGAGACAGTGAACAACGTAATAATGGGATGAGACGTACATTCAGTAACACAGATTAGTAACCATCGCCACGATCCGGAGAGGATCACGTCAGGAAGAGGAAGCCTTTGATTCCTACGAACAGAAAGAATTCCCTGTGGCGTTTGGTTCCGCGTTTAGAGGCAATCCAGCTTTTGCGGCGTGCTCTGGTGGCCCACCATGGAAGCATGCGTCGGGTGGGAGCGGTTGTCCCTGATGCTGAGAAGCTGTTTCAGCATTCTTCTCTCTGAGACTCCGGTCTGACACTCAGGACAGAACCAGCTTTTTAAATCTGCGTGTTCTGGGTCAGGAGGTCCGGTCGCAGAGCTGATGATGTCATACACCTGCTCTGCTTTTGAGAAACCCGTTTAAATTCACCGCAGAGTCCTGAATGTTTTCATGCAGCCATGCTTTCATGTAATTCCCGACGCTCCGCTCCCAGAACGCCTTCTCTGTCCTTGTTGGCGCCCCCAGCTCGTCCATCTCAGATCTGACACGCCCCTGGTCCAGAGATCTAGACAGACCGTAGACACTTGAGGTTCGTCTAGCCAGGCCGCTTTGTAACCTCAGCAGACTCGAACAGTTTTGTGTCTCAGCAATCAGCGTTTTATCGTTTTTGTGGGCGGGGTAGCACTGCAAAATATCAAAGATGGCAGCGGCTCAGTTGACATGGCTTCGGCATCAACTTTGTAAGTAAGTAAGTAACTTTATTCGTATAGCACCTCTCACAGACAAAAAGGTCACAAAGTGCTTCACAAGTTAAAAGGCAACAACATATAAATACAGTAAAATACAGCCACAACATACATAGTGTCAAATACAACCAATCCGAATGAGACTAAGTTTAAAATGCCTGGAGAAACAAATGGGTTTTAAGATTGCTCTTAAAGGCCCAATGTGTGATATTTCATCTTATAAGTTATCAAATTTCTTGTATCACATTCTCAAATTTGTTTTTTTTTAATGATAATTCAAACAAGCATTTATTCTAAGCATTATTATTAGCTTTATATTTTAATATTTTAGACAAAAGAAGCAGACCGGTGCTCCATATGGCATGCGCCATCTTAAAATACAGTGACCTTTTAGGGACATACAACCTATTAAGCTTCGCATTTGATGTTTGCGTTTTTAAATGATGTAACCTCAAAGAAACAGCAGGGGGCAGAAGTGCGCCTTGTAAGCATGCAGTCTGACATATTTAATGATTTAACGATCGCTACCACACCGCTCGTTTTTGGATTACCGCATGCTCCGTGACCGTGACGAGC
>SSNQ01034634.1:145144-159514 GCA_006942095.1 Nothobranchius kuhntae
AAAGGTCACAAAGTGCTTCACAAGTTAAAAGGCAACAACATATAAATACAGTAAAATACAGCCACAACATACATAGTGTCAAATACAACCAATCCGAATGAGACTAAGTTTAAAATGCCTGGAGAAACAAATGGGTTTTAAGATTGCTCTTAAAAACATCAACTGAGTCGACTGAGCGTAAAGACAGAGCCTAGGAGCGACGGCCTGGAATGAGCGATCTCCTCGTGCCCTGAACTGAGTACGTGGGACCATTAAAAGGTTTTGATCCAGTGGTCTCAGCCTGCGAGAAGGCGTGTAAGGGCAGAGCATGTCTCGAACGTACAATGGAGCCAGACCATGCAGCGCTCTGAAAGTCAGCACAAGAATTTTAAAATTGATGCGAGATGAGATTGGAAGCCAATGAAGAGCTTTTAAAATGGGGGTAATGTGGGCCCTTCTGTTGTCACGGGTCAGAATTCTAGCTGCACAGTTCTGGACTTGTTGTAAGCGGGACAGCTCTTTTTTGTTTAGACAAGAAAATAAACGATTACAGTAGTCTAAACGGGATGATGAGGCTTTGGACTATTTAGACTTGGGCTTTGACTCCAGAGCAGACAGAGGTACCGAGTCACTGCACCGTCTAGTTCTCCTCCACTTAATGGTTTTAAGTATTACCTAATAGCTTCTTTCACTTCATTTTTACTTGGTGGTCTTAGTAAAATGACATTTTCCCAGGATGCACTCCCTCAAACGTCCAGATCAGCGGAAAAGACTCATTTGAACACTCAGAATGTGAAGCTGCGAAGCACGAGTCTAGATACTAAACACCTCTGAAGTGGTTTAACGGGTTTGTCTTTTATTGCATAGAATCATGCTGGTTTTCACAGAAATGCACTAAATGACTGATTCAGTCATCTGAAGGTGGGATTGCATGCCCGACTGCATACAGACACAGAAACTGGTTCCAACTTACTGCAGACACTGTAAATGCAGTGAGAAATCCTGCAACACCGGCAGGAATAAAACAACCCTTAGAGGAATTAAAAGGTGCAAAAGCAGCAAGCAGAAGTTCAGCCTGACCCTGGATGTGAAACGTGAACGCGGCGCGGTCCCAGCTGAAGCTTGTGGAGGTTAGGGCTGCTGAAGGGCAGAATCTGGGGAGAAGTTTTTAGTTTGGCTTTAGAAGCAAACCACCGAGAGAATACTTGGTAAGAGCAGAGCAGAACTACCAGGGAAAGCTCAAACTTCACTAGGTATTATTCTCTTAATGTTGATTTTATTCATGAATTTGTCATGAAGCCACCGACCTGCATGAGAGCTTCCCTGGCTGCTTGAATTTTCTGTTCGCCGTTCCTCTGCAACGGTCCTGAAACGTTTAGGTCATGCTCCTAAGTATTCGGGTTTTGTAAAGCCAAACATCAATCCCCACTACCTTGTTTTAAGCGACAAGTCCAGCGCATTGAGAAGCTCGTTCTTAGGCATGCCAAGCCTGCAGGTGGCAGTAGTTCCCCAAATCTTCAGCGTCTTTGCTGGAAACATTCCAAGGACGTGGACTGATTGGGTGGTGGACAATAACGGTCCTCACCATCATCCGTCTCCTGGGACGTTCTACAAAGAGCAGTGACTGAGCTCACACACCAGCGAGAGTGAACACAGGTCTCACGTGTGATGTCGGTGTTTGCCACGGGCAGAGACGTTGTTGGATCCTAACACCGTTTTATTAGCATCCACCAGCAGATCCTGGCAGTGAAGGACTTACAGACCTTCACTGGTCATAATCTGGTGGCGTTTATCTTAACATTTACGTGGACGATGGGCCAAACTGTAGGAGAAGACCTTCGTTTTGTGGACAGGGTCAGAGAATCTGAGTCTGCTGAGACCGCAGTCCGTAAATGCAAATGCAGCAATGTTCTTAAGGAGCATGTTGGCTTGCCCTAAATGGTTCAGTCTGAGTGAAGAAGGCTCATTTCAGGAGAGTTTAGTCTTGAATCTACTTAAAGTGCATCTGAACAAGAAGTATGTTGTTGTTGTTGTTGTTGTTGTTGTTAGGGTCAACAGTGGAGAAGGGTTAAGTGCCTGCCTCCTTACTAGAGGGCTGCAGCTTTGAGCCCGGCTCCGTCTGTTAGTGTGTGTCTGAGGGCAAGACACTTTACCCTCTTAGCCTCCTTGTTGTTGTTGTTGTTGTTGTTGTTCCTGTTGTTGCTGCTCCTTCTGTTGGTGTCATTGCTGTTCCTGTTGTTATTGTCACTGTTGTTGTTGTTGTTGTTGTTCCTGTTGTTATTGTCACTGTTGTTGTTGTTGTTGTTGTTGTTCCTGTTGTTGCTGCTCCTTCTGTTGGTGTCATTGCTGTTCCTGTTGTTATTGTTGTTGTTGTTGTTGTTGTTGGTGGTTTATGTTGATCCTGTTGTTGCTGACGTCATTAATTTTATTGTTGCCTTTAATTGTGCACAACCCTTTCTGCGACTCTAAATAAATAAACTAAAAACTGCATAAATTGAAGAAGTTAACACATTTCTTCTGAACATAAAAGGAGCAGGAACATTTGAATGCCTTTTCCAGTCTGTTGCAACACTGCCCTTTGCGTTACCATGGCAACCCAAACTCACAGCCGATGGACGGTTTGAAAATCCTACTTCTGTTGCGTTCACATTTGTTCTGACCTAGTTTCATCATTTACTGGTTAACTAGGTTAACTAGGGTTAACTAGGGTTAACGAGGGGTGGACAGGTTAGAAGAGAGCGTAGGTGATGTTCACATTTTTCACACCTTGGGGGTTTTATTTACTGATCAAAACATCCTGTGTTTATTTTTCTCTTCGGTTGCACCTCCACAACAAAAACCAAACCCACGGATTACAAAAACATCAACTCTAACACAACGAGGGACCTCCGGAGCCAAATGCAGAGCTGGGATGATGTTTGAGGATGATTGATGGTTCCAGAGGAAGCGTTTCATGGTGACACAATATCGAGAAGAACCTCCTCTGCACCTTTCTGAAAGCGTGACGGTGGCTCTGGACTCCTGCCTCCCTCAGCTCCGGTGCAGACTGGGGTCAGCCAAACAATGACACCCGGACCAAGGAAGAGAATGTATTCCTCTCTGGCTCTGACAGCGTTATCTCTCCGCCGCCAGCTCGGCGAGGAGCACGGCAACAGAGGTCAGAACGCTGCGTGAGCTTTTTATCATCGGCCTAAAGGCGCAGCAGAAGCTCCTGACTGCTGTTAGTAACTTGTACTCTCTATTATAATCCTTTCTTTAGCGAATAATTCCTCAAACGGGTTATTTTAAAGTGCTGCTGAGTATTTAGGAGTCACCGGTGTCTAACCTGCAGTTGACAGGCTCAGTAGAGCACACTTCAGCCATTTCAGGCTGTCAGGCTTTACGCTTGAGTTTAGTTGAGCTGAAATTTGTTATCTGAGAGTAATAATTATCGGTATTTAAATCTAATTATCTTTTGAATTGCATCTGATCCAACATGGCCGCCGCAGCTAATCATCACGTGCAAAAATAAAACCGGTTTAACAGATAACGAGGTGATGGCGGAGAGTCGTCCTCGCCACATCCTCTGAGCTCTAAATGAGTCTAAACTTGGTTTAAAAGTTTACCACAAAGTCTCCTGCTGCTTAACTTTTAGAGTTACAAAATGGTTAACGGCCTGGATTTGATATAGCGCCTGCTAGAGTCCTGGAACCCCCCAAGGTGCTTTACAACACATTCACCCTTTCNAAAATGGCAAATAGAAATATAACATTTCTCAAATAAAATGAACAAAATATTGTCATTTTTTGTAGTCAGAAGTCATCACTAACTAGCTGCCGTTTGCTATTAGCAAACATAACTGACATAAAAAAGTTTTTCTTATTCAAAACCTATTTAGATTAAATTAATAAAATAAGTTAGATGAAAACAACTAACCTGTTCGCTGACTTGAAAGCTGGAATTAGATGATGACATGCTGCCGTTTACAGCAACACGATTTTGTATTGTATTTGTTATATTTGTTAATAAAGTTTTAAATAATGATAAAAAAAACCCTTTTTGATCCTCGGGGGCTCCAATAGCTGCAATACCGACTCTAAACTGCGTGGTGCTAAAGAGTCGGATCTTTTTACTTTGATTTCTGTGAATTTCACACACGGGGCCTTTAAAAACATCAACTGAGTCGACTGAGCGTAAAGACAGAGCCTAGGAGCGACGGCCTGGAATGAGCGATCTCCTCGTGCCCTGAACTGAGTACGTGGGACCATTAAAAGGTTTTGATCCAGTGGTCTCAGCCTGCGAGAAGGCGTGTAAGGGCAGAGCATGTCTCGAACGTACAATGGAGCCAGACCATGCAGCGCTCTGAAAGTCAGCACAAGAATTTTAAAATTGATGCGAGATGAGATTGGAAGCCAATGAAGAGCTTTTAAAATGGGGGTAATGTGGGCCCTTCTGTTGTCACGGGTCAGAATTCTAGCTGCACAGTTCTGGACTTGTTGTAAGCGGGACAGCTCTTTTTTGTTTAGACAAGAAAATAAACGATTACAGTAGTCTAAACGGGATGATGAGGCTTTGGACTATTTAGACTTGGGCTTTGACTCCAGAGCAGACAGAGGTACCGAGTCACTGCACCATCTATTTCTCCTCCACTTAATGGTTTTAAGTATTACCTAATAGCTTCTTTCACTTCATTTTTACTTGGTGGTCTAGTAAAATGACATTTTCCCAGGATGCACTCCCTCAAACGTCCAGATCAGCGGAAAAGAAAACTCATTTGAACACTCAGAATGTGAAGCTGCGAAGCACGAGTCTAGGTACTAAACACCTCTGAAGTGGTTTAACGGGTTTGTGTTTTATTGCATAAAATCATGCTGGTTTTCACAGAAATGCACTAAATGACCGATTCAGCCATCTGAAGGTGGGATTGCATGCCCGACTGCATACAGACACAGAAACTGGTTCCAACTTACTGCAGACACTGTAAATGCAGTGAGAAATCCTGCAACACTGACAGGAATAAAACAACCCTTAGAGGAATTAAAAGGTGCAAAAGCAGCAAGCAGAAGTTCAGCCTGACCCTGGATGTGAAACGTGAACGCGGCGCGGTCCCAGCTGAAGCTTGTGGAGGTTAGGGCTGCTGAAGGGCAGAATCTGGGGAGAAGTTTTTAGTTTGGCTTTAGAAGCGAACCACAGAGAGAATACTTGGTAAGAGCAGAACTACGAGGGAAAGCTCAAACTTCACTAGGTATTATTCTCTTAATGTTGATTTTATTCATGAATTTGTCATGAAGCCACCGACCTGCATGAGAGCTTCCCTGGCTGCTTGAATTTTCTGTTCGCCGTTCCTCTGCAACGGTCCTGAAACGTTCAGGTCATGCTCCTAAGTATTCGGGTTTTGTAAAGCCAAACATCAATCCCCACTACCTTGTTTTAAGCGACAAGTCCAGCGCATTGAGAAGCTCGTTCTTAGGCATGCCAAGCCTGCAGGTGGCAGTAGTTCCCCAAGCGTCTTTGCTGGAAACATTCCAAGGACGTGGACTGATTGGGTGGTGGACAATAACGGTCCTCACCATCATCCGTCTCCTGGGACGTTCTACAAAGAGCAGTGACTGAGCTCACACACCAGCGAGAGTGAACACAGGTCTCGCGTGTGATGTCGGTGTTTGCCACTGGCAGAGACGTTGTTGGATCCTAACACCGTTTTATTAGCATCCACCAGCAGATCCTGGCAGTGAAGGACTTACAGACCTTCACTGTGGTCATAATCTGGTGGCGTTTATCTTAACATTTACATGGACGATGGGCCAAACTGTAGGAGAAGACCTTCGTTTAGTGGACAGGGTCAGAGAATCTGAGTCTGCTGAGACCGCAGTCCGTAAATGCAAATGCAGCAATGTTCTTAAGGAGCATGTTGGCTTGCCCTAAATGGTTCAGTCTGAGTGAAGAAGGCTCATTTCAGGAGAGTTTAGTCTTGAATCTACTTAAAGTGCATCTGAACGAGAAGTATGTTGTTGTTGTTGTTGTTGTTAGGGTCAACAGTGGAGAAGGGTTAAGTGCCTGCCTCCTTACTAGAGGGTTGCAGCTTTGAGCCCGGCTCCGTCTGTTAGTGTGTGTCTGAGGACAAGACACTTTACCCTCTTAGCCTCCTTGTTGTTGTTGTTGTTGCTATTGTTGTTCCTGTTGTTGCTGCTCCTTCTGTTGGTGTCGTTGTTGTTGTTGTTGTTATTGTCACTGTTGTTGTTGTTGTTGTTGCTATTGTTGTTCCTGTTGTTGCTGCTCCTTCTGTTGGTGTCGTTGTTGTTCCTGTTGTTATTGTCACTGTTGTTGTTGTTGTTGGTGGTTTATGTTGTTCCTGTTGTTGCTGACGTCATTAATTTTATTGTTGCCTTTAATTGTGCACAACCCTTTCTGCGACTCTAAATAAATAAACTAAAAACTGCATAAATTGAAGAAGTTAACACATTTCTTCTGAACATAAAAGGAGCAGGAACATTTTAATGCCTTTTCCAATCTGTTGCAACACTGCCCTTTGCGTTACCATGGCAACCCAAACTCACAGCCGATGGACGGTTTGAAAATCCTTCTGTTGCATTCACATTTGTTCTGACCTTGTTTCATCATTTACTGGTTAACTAGGTTAACTAGGGTTAACTAGGGTTAACGAGGGGTGGACAGGTTAGAAGAGAGCGTAGGTGATGTTCACATTTTTCACACCTTGGGGGTTTTATTTACTGATCAAAACATCCTGTGTTTATTTTTCTCTTCGGTTGCACCTCCACAACAAAAACCAAACCCACGGATTACAAAAACATCAACTCTAACACAACGAGGGACCTCCGGAGCCAAATGCAGAGCTGGGATGATGTTTGAGGATGATTGATGGTTCTAGAGGAAGCGTTTCGTGGTGACACAATATCAAGAAGAACCTCCTCTGCACCTTTCTGAAAGCGTGACGGTGGCTCTGGATTCCTGCCTCCCTCAGCTCCGGTGCAGACTGGGGTCAGCCAAACACTGACACCCGGACCAAGGAAGAGAATATATTCCTCTCTGGCTCTGACAGCATTATCTCTCCGCCGCCAGCTCGGCGAGGAGCACAGCAACAGAGGTCAGAACGCTGCGTGAGCTTTTTATCATCGGCCTAAAGGCGCAGCAGAAGCTCCTGACTGCTGTTAGTAACTTGTACTCTCTATTATAATCCTTTCTTTAGCGAATAATTCCTCAAACGGGTTATTTTAAAGTGCTGCTGAGTATTTAGGAGTCACCGGTGTCTAACCTGCAGTTGACAGGCTCAGTAGAGCACGCTTCAGCCATTTCAGGCTGTCAGGCTTTACGCTTGAGTTTAGTTGAGCTGAAATTTGTTATCTGAGAGTAATAATTATCGGTATTTAAATCTAATTATCTTTTGAATTGCATCTGATCCAACATGGCCGCCGCAGCTAATCATCACGTGCAAAAATAAAACCGGTTTAACAGATAACGAGGTGATGGCGGAGAGTCGTCCTCGCCACATCCTCTGAGCTCTAAATGAGTCTAAACTTGGTTTAAAAGTTTACCACAAAGTCTCCTGCTGCTTAACTTTTAGAGTTACAAAATGGTTAACGGCCTGGATTTGATATAGCGCCTGCTAGAGTCCTGGAACCCCCCAAGGTGCTTTACAACACATTCACCCTTTCACACGCTGGTGGGAATGAGCTACGATGCCCTGGGGCGCACTGACAGGCGAGGCCGCCGTACGCAGGAGCCACCGGCCCCTCCGACCACCACCAGCAGACAAGGGGGGTTGGTCTGTTGCCCAAGGACACAACAACAGCCACAGACGGAGCAGGGCTTGAACCTGCAACCTTCTGATTACGGGACAAGCTCTTGATTCCACGTGATCAGACACCTAGCTCCGCGCCGGGAATCAAATGCAGCCTCCTTGTCTCAGAACCGGGCTTGTTCTGGTCTGTGCTCCTGCGTGGGTTTCATCTCCAGGATGCAGCAAACAAATGTGTAAAGGGCAGCGCTCCAGAGGGCCTCTGCGCTGACTCCAGACCTGCGCTCCCTCTTGGCAGAGTGCCCCACTGCTGCGTGATTGAATGCCCCTTGACATGTTTTCAATAAGTTCGTCACCTTTTTTCTGTTCTCCTGAATATACATCAGAGCAGCTGGCGTCTCCAGAGGGGTGTCGATCATTCCTCTGCCTGCAGCTCTCTGATTCTGCCTCAGAGCCTCGGGGTACCTGCCTCTCTTTGACAGATGGAAATGCGCTCAAAGACCCTCAAGGTGTGTATAACACTCACAGGAAATATACACAAAACCTGCGCTGGATTTTATCAGAGGATTCTTTCTCTTCTCGACAGAAACATGAAACAAACCAAGAGGGAAGAGCTAAACCTTTCCGACAGAGCTGCGTTCCCGCACCGATCTCTCCATCGTTGCATCCTGAATCGGCTCTTAAGGCTAAACACCAAAACTCGTCACGTGAAGATGAGAACGAAGGCTTTTCCTTCTGCAAAGACATTTTCCACGCATATCAAAGAGAAACACAGCAAAAGACGAGAACTAGCTCCAACAGAGTCGCTGGCCTTTGACAAAACGCATTTAAGGATGATGAATGTGGTTAATTAGGTGCGCCTGAGGACATCACTCACCTCAGAACCACCTGCATGAGCTCTCAGGACAGCCAATAACTCAAATATAAGAGGATGTCTGTGAAATGACTCGGTAAATTCATTAAAGGATCCGACGACGCCTTAAAGAATCAGAAGCAGGCAGAGACCTTTAACAGGGCACGTGTTCCACATTTCAAAATGGGACAAAGAATCACGTTTTAAATGCAAAATGTCTGAAAAATTAACAGCAGACCTGTTAAAATAAAGGCAGAGGCTTCCAGATGAACTCCAAACCTTCTCAGTGTTACTTTCTCTTGGAGCTGGTCTGGGATCTGTTCCTCCTGCAGCCGTGTACAACAAACTGTGATTAATAACAGGAGAGAGCGCTCGACAAGCACTTAAGCCCTGCTTGCCCCATATCTGGAGGGTTGCAGGTTTGAGTCCCGCAGTTGTGTCTTGACCTTTTGAACTGGAACAGATCAGTGTTAAAATAAACTTGATGTATAATAAACGTAATTATTAAGAACGGTGCAGTTTTAAAATCCAAAAGGTGGCAGCAGATTTTATTTATTTATTGTGGTATTTAGAGAAAAAACCTGTGGGCACCTTATTTAGTTCCTGGGGCGCCAGATTGGCGGCCCCCGAGCCTTCATTTTACTCCGGTTCCCTCAGGATGTGAAAGCTCTCGCGTAACGTAAGAGCGGCGTTTTGCCCGCAAGCTCACTCCCAACCGGGAGCAACTGTGACGTGAAACAGAAGGGAAAGTGTTCCACACAGCTGATCCCGTGACGTGACAAAATCACCGGAGAATAGCAAGCGTGCTTCAGAAGCCGACACACAATGTTAAGCAAGCAGAAAAACAAGCTGCATGTATCAAAAACGGTCTGTGGTTTATTTTCTGTTCTGTTTACATCAGCTGGGGGATCATAACAGACGTTTACCTGCATGCAACTTTTATTTTGAAAGTTTCCGGATGTTTTAGATTGCTTTTATGTTTGACTTCCTGTCTGGCACAACCTAAACGGTGGAGTCTGACATGTTTTGGAAGCGTTGCACATGAAATAAAAGACTCTGAACGTAATGATGGCGTGACCAGAAGTAAAAGCCGTAAAGGAGACCAGTTGCTAGGAGATGTGTAGATAATTATTAGTATGGATATATTCAAATTTCTGCAGATGGATCAAAACAACCAGACACAGGAAGAGTTGCAGGCCTATGAGATTCCAGAACTGCATAAAAAATTCAGTTTTTTCTGCAGAATTATTAGCAACAGTGATGGCTCTACAATGGGTGGAACAAGTTAAACCACTAAGCGTAATGGTCTGTACAGATTCATCATCTGCAGTTAAATCTTTAGACCGGTAACAAGAGTGAAAGATGTGATCTAATATGTGAGATATTGATTTTATTAAAACGTATTCAGAATCAGGAACTCATGCTAGGCTTGTCTGGGGTCCACCTCATGTGGGTATGGCTGGAAATGAGATGGCAGATAAACTACGTTCTCCTAAAGCTCTCTTGGCTACTTTAACAATTAAAGGCAGTATTGCTAAAACAGAGGCTACGTTATTAATAAGAAATGGCATCAGGAAAATGTAAAGTAAATGGGATGAGGAAAATGAGGGCAGACTTTTACAGAGAATAACTCCAGACCTGCGGGATTAAAGAGCACCTTGGATTTAATGAAAAAAAACATGAAAAAGGCAGATGTGACGTTTGCAATGAGCAAGAAACTGTTGATCATGTAATTATGAATTGTGTAAAATATGAGAGAATTATTTTTTAAAGAAGAAGATGGAGATTATTAAAGACATTTTTAGTAAGACGTTGGATCATAAATGTGCTAAATATTTATTGGAGTTCTAAAAAGATACAGGTCTTAAAATAAAATATAGTGTATTTATTTATTTATTTATTATATGTAGTTTTATTTATTTATTTTGCAGCTTGCACGCTGCATACTATTGAAGAATGTGAACCATAGTAGTGACTGTTCACATGTAATCAGGTGAGTGGCGGTAATGTGCCAAGTAGCTTGCATCCGCCGTTAAACACTTAAAGAAGTAATGATGGTGTGCCCTCGTGTCTGGGGTGTGGCCTCGTGTCTGGGGCGTGGCCTCGTGTCTGGGGCGTGGCCTCGTGTCTGGGGCGTGGCCTCGTGTCTGGGGCGTGGCCTCGTGTCTGGGGCGTGGCCTCGTGTCTGGGGCGTGTCAAACACGTCACACATCGCTGCCGGTGGAAAGGAACTCACCCACTATAATGGCGGCTGATTGCTGTGCAGTACGATTTGCACCAGTTTCGCAACATTTCCTGTGCAGTGGAAACGAGGGGTTAGTTTACGTGCACGTCTGAGAGCCAGGCTGGTTTCAGTCTGCTACGGTAGGTGGCGACGTGCCCTTTCATGTTGGTTTACTTCCTGTTAGCCTATCGCTGCACAAACGGTACACAAACGTTTGTGTGCATTTCTAACTACAGTTAAACATTAAAACTAGATTCATCTTTGGAGCTTTTTCTTTTGCAAAAATAGTCATAAAATGTATAAAGAGCAGAAATAAGTTGTGGTTAAGCAGCTAAAGCAGCAGTCTGAGGGTTGATTAAATGCCAGGAAGTAGACCGCCCCGAAAGGTGGAATTCACTGAGATCCTTCCTTCACCAGTTAAATATGGAATATTGGGAAAACAAATGGAGGTTTCTGGGTTCATGTATCCACAGAAAATCACTAAATTACTAAGACACAGTTGTGTGTGTTCACCAGGGTCTGCAGCTCTGTTTGTTGGGTGAAGGAGCCAACGGTGCACACTGGCACCAACCCAAGTAAATACAACCTTTATTGATAATGCACCAAACAAAGTCGACACACACCTGCTGCAGTCTCCACTTGCAGTGCAGATCCAGGACGACGCTGCGACCCCTGATCGTTGAGTTGGAGCTTCAGAGTTTTCAGCATCACACAAACTGTAATCTGCATAAACGGGGTTGAAAGGTACACACTTCCTGTTAAAGTCGCCAGATAACCGAGCTGAACGCAGACCGCTCCTCCTTACAGGCATCTGGTAAACCCAACACCACACACACTGACACGTTCACCTTCAGGTCCAACTCTATATTATGTTTATGTTTATTCGTTTAGCAGACGCTTTTATCCAAAGCGACGCACAATTAATAACCTATAGGGCGTGTTGTGATCTGTGGGGGAAACCGGAGTACCCGGAGGAAACCCACGCATGCATGGGGAGAACACGCAACTCCACGCAGAAAGGCCACAGCCGAGTTTTGAACCTGCAACCTTTGTGCTGCGAGGCAACAGTGCTAACCACTGCGCCACCGTGCAGCCATGCAGCTGTTTCCATTAGAAAATCTGTTCCTTCTGTAGGACGCACACGGAGACCGCAGTAATCAGAGCAACAATGGCTCCACCAGCTGCAAGGCGCTGCCTCAGCTACTGATCTGATGCCTGCTCTTCTTCCAGCTGTCGGAACGATGCGATCTGCAGGCTGAAAGCTTCTGCTGCACAAACACTCATGATGCTGTTTACAGAACCCGTCCTTGTGCTTTACAGGACAGCCAGAGTCATCACTGCTGCTGGAGCAGACCCACGCAGCAGACCGGCTCCTGTTGGACCACCCGCGGTGCGTAGCCTGCCTCATCACCTGCACTTGTCCCGGAGTCGCCCCAGCAGCTGCGTTTGAAGACTATTGAGTGGGGAGAAGAGGATTCCCCTGCTGACACGGCACTATTGCAGTTCGCCGGCGTTTCACTTAATAAGGCGTCTTCAGGGGACTTTAGGGGCAGGGAAGTGTTTGAGTTCATAACCCACCTGCAGCACTCTTTCCCTACTGTGTCAGCTGCTTCACCCAAAACTCACCCACTTTGTGTCGATTAGACACCCACACGGCTCCAGACAGATGCATGGAACACTGAGGAGGCGCTAATCAATTCATGACCTTCACAGACTAAAGTCCTTTAGCACCTGGCTGAAGGGGAGCTTCTGGAAGGAACCATTGTTCTACTTGAAGTGGTGCTTCACTAGAAAAACATGTCTGATTACAATCTGTCTCTGCTGCTATTGCTGAACCTGTTGGACCTATCATGTGTGTGGTCTAAGATGGATAGCTCCAAATACAGGTGTGGACCGATCCACTGGACCTGCTTCATGGCCTGGGATGGATTTGTGTCTGTCCAGAGCAACTTTCTGTCCTGATGTGACTACAAGAATAAAAGTTTTTACCTCCATGTTTAAGCGTTTTGTGTGAACGGACCCTTTCTGGTCTGAGTGGACTCAGGTCAAAACCATCAGTCTCACGCGTCTTTAGTACTCAAAGTGTGGGTGAGTTTCAGTGGCTAGATCACCCAAATTCAGCTGAATATCTGTGAAACGGACCGCTCCGAGCCGTTTTAATGTCTAAGATTGATTAGTCTAAAAGCTGATTTGTACAAGGACGTCTGTCTGCTTTCGTTTCACACACATTTCAGTCTAAGAGCTCATGGGAGCGTCACTAAAAGCTGCAAACAGGAGTTCTGGTGGAAACCGTGGCCGCAGGGATGCTCAGCTCAGGTGTGACCAGCAAAACAACACAGAAAAGACTGTGTGTGTGTGTGTGTGTGTGTGTGTGTACTCTCACACCACGTTTTTGCTTTTAACATCAGGAATGAGGCTCTGCAGCTTTTTGCCTGCCGGTGTGGAATTCCGAATGCTGGAGCGGATTCAGCGAGCTCCCAAACTCACCGACTGGAAACGGGAGCTACGTCCTGCTTTTATATTTTACTTTTGAAAGGAGAAAAACTGACGACCCCCAGCCGGCTGAGAATGAGATCTGCTTGCAACAGGATTGAGACATTAAACTGTTTTGTGATGATTTCACTGTAAAATCTTACATATTGCTCCTTTAATAACAAAGGGGATTAGAGGTGTTTAACTGAGGTTTTGCTGGACTCTGTAAACGAGCACAAACACGACAACATCCACAATAATGCCCAAAGTGTTCGTTACTGCTCCTCTTGTCAAAGCGGCTGCCTTATTAGGCCCTTCTCTTCTGCTTTTAATACTATTAATGATGATGGGTAGGATTTATAAACAAGGCAGTCGATGCTTTTTACATTATTCATGCACTTTCACACTTACACACTGTCGATGATGGTAAGCTACTATGTAGCCACAGCCACCCTGGGGCGGTCTGACAGAGGCGAGGCTGCCATCTTCCCCTCTGACCACCACTAACACAAGCAAGTCGGGTCAAGTGCCTTGCCCAAGGACACAACAGAAGAATATCCCTGGCAGAAGATGGAATTGAACCCCCAAACCTTGTTGAGATCATGAAGCAACTCACTCGAGTCCACAGCTCCTGCTGCACCTTAGCTCTCAGTGGCCCCTCCCACGGCGAGCACACGGCTCTTGAGCTGCTCTGCTAGGTTCCTTGGCCTCATGCTAATGGATTATTTTCTTGGTTTTATGTTGTTTTTCATTCTTACCACATTTGTGAAAGACCCTGATGAAAGCTGCTGCAGGCCACAAGTCTGAAACTTTGCCGAGAAGTGACGGAGGCTTTAACGAGCAGCGAAGAGCTGCATTTCTGGGTCACTCTCAAATAAAAACGAACGTGATAAACGACCCGCACTCGTATAGCGCCTCTCTAGAGTAAGGTCTCCAAAGCGCTTTACACTGCAGTGTATCATTCATCCATTCACACACACATTCACACACTGATGGTGATGAGCTACGGTGTAGCCACAGCTGCCCTGGGGCGCACCGACAGAGGCGACCCCTGAAATTAACCCAAAAAAATTAGCAAGAAAAATATTTGTTGTAACTGGTGAGAAC
>SSNQ01034634.1:162769-188905 GCA_006942095.1 Nothobranchius kuhntae
CTATTATGGACATCAGAACACCCACCATACACAACATGTCAGTAATCAGAACATTATATCACCGAGCAAACATGGTAACAGAAGAGAGAGACCGTAAACAAGAGGACAAACACATACAACACGCTTTAAAGACCTGCGGATACCCGACATGGGCAATAAACAAAGGAAAACAACAAACAACAACAGAAAGCAAAGAACAACCCAAAAAAAGAACCAGAAACCCAGAAAGACAAGAACCAGAACCAGTGATAACCCTACCATACATCAGAGGCATAACGGAAAAAATAAGAGCAACAATGAAAAAACACAACATAAACACACCAACAAAGCCATACACAACAGTTAGAAACAGACTAGTACACCCAAAAGACAAGATACCAGCTGGACTTAAATGTGGAGTCGTTTACGAAATCCCATGCAAAATATGCAATAAAACATACATAGGAGAACCCGGACGCCAACTCAACACACGAACAATAGAACATAGAAAGGAGTGCGTGAAAGAAACAAGTCGAAAACACACAAGAGCAGCAAAAGAAGAAGCAGAAAGCACAATAAAGAAGTCAGCCGTAACAGATCATTGCTTAAGAGAAAACCATATAATGGACTGGGACAACACACGGATCATAACCACCGAACAACAAAAATACAAAAGATGGATAAAAGAAGCTGTCGAGATAAGGAGACGTGGATGTGGGACCATGAACAGGGACGACGGAGTTTACTCATTGGAGACATAACATGCATTTAAATTATTCCTTTTTGCAGCTAAATAATTCAGTTGGTGTCTAAAAACTGTGAAACAGCCTTTCTTTGGTCAGATTTCCTCATTAATGTAGATCTACAGACCCCTCCTTTACCCCTATTCTGAGCACACAGTCAGAATGAGCTGTTCTACGTACTGTCTCTTTAAATCTGAAACCCCGCCCCCTCCTCTGAGCGGGAGCGGAGGCGGGGACTCTAGTCGGACATTTTAGTAGTTTTTTTAGAGAAAACACTTAAGCGTATCTGAACCTTTGTGACCGCATTTTTTAACATGTCGGGAGATTTGTCTATCCAGCCGTACGTGTTTGAGCCAGAGTCCGACCCTGAGCAACAACACAATGAAGAGAACGATTCTGACGAACCACGGCTACAAATGCATGTAAACCAGTGGTATGTTATCACTAGCACTTAATTACTAACGAGCTTTGCAAACAATTTATTTTACAACAGCAATATATATATTCATATGTACCGTAATTTCCGGACTAGAGCGCACCTCTATAAGCGCACCGGGCTAAAAGCCGCAGATATCTTCTGAATTGAAAACGTGGTTTAACTGTCAGTGTCGCTGTCCGTGTTGCTGTCATCATCCCGGATGAAGCTGGGAAAACAAGCAGCGCCGTTTTACTGTGAAAAAAATCCTCCTGGGCGCTTTCCGTAGCGCTCCTTTAACCATTCCTTCATTAGACTTTCCAGCATCCATCCTTTCTGGTTGACTAAAGCCGCACCTCGTTATAAGCCGCGTGGTTCAAAGCGTGGGAAAAAGTGGCGGCTTATAGTCCGGATAATAAGGTGTGTGTTCGTTTTTCTACTTTAGAATTTTTGTGACTTTCTGAAAACTGTAGTTAGTCCTACAACTTACTACTTTACATTTATTGATTCCATGAAATGTTTAATCCATATTTTTATTGAATGTGTTTTAGGTGTACATGTGGGAACTGCTCTACAATGCCCACTGAGATAGAAAATCTTTGCTGTAAAGACATTTCTAAGGTCAGTGTGTTTGACAGCAAAACCTAAATTATCTTCCTTTCATTCTAAATAAAATATAATTTATTGGGTTAAAGCCAGAATGGATGAAGTGTCAAGCACAATGACATGCATGGTGGATCGTCCAGGGTTAGAGCCTGTCTGCCTAATGTGTACTCACTGCAGAATGCAATAGATGTTTACGAGGCCCAGTTTGGACCCTTACGTCTAAGAGGAATTGTACAGTAAGAAGTTTTTATTGGTTCTTCATATACAAATATTATAAAAATAATCTCACAGCAAATACAAAGTAAAAAACAACACTATATTAGTGTTACTGGACATTTCTTAACGTCTTCTCTTTCTGTTGCAGTCGTTGCAGGTACTGTTCATAGATGCTTCGTTTCCTGGTGCTGGGGATATCTGGGCCGCAGTGTTCGTGTCGTCCTGCCGTCTTGTGTTGTGCTCAGGATACGGCAGCAGGTTCCCGATGATGAGGGGCGTCATGTTGGCTTCAAACCGGTGCTGGGTTGAAGCGGGAAACTTAGGCAGAGACTGTTGTCGTCTCTGGTCTGGTGTACTCCGGTGAGACGGTTGCTGGGATGTTGATCTTTGCTACCTCATCGACAAACGGAGTTGGGTCGGGGAAAACTTGTTCAAAGACCAGCTGCATGATGTCATCCACGTATTCTGCAATGACACATAAACAGTATTGACATTTGTTTTTACAAGTAAGTTATTGACTGTAGTAAGTAGTAGTATGTACTTTTGCACTGCTGCTTAGAATGACGTTTTTGGTTGTGTTGTTTTTAGTCATTACTTATTTCATTTATAATTTCATTTTGCTGCTGGTTTTTAAGATTTTTGTAAATATTTCAATAAAAAATGGAAAATAAAATGAATCAATTTATTGTAATCTAATCATCATATTAGACAGCAACGCAGCTGACCTTACTAAATGCTGCAGCTGTTTGGATTGGCCTTGCTGTTGCTTCTCCCTTCTTGAACTGTGGAAAACGCAGCTGGAACATGTGCCGGCCAGACGAGGTAGTAGCGGTCAGACGTTGGGCATTTTTGTTGAAGTGCAGCGCCGCCAGGAAAGGCCTGAAAGACAAAAAGGATATTCTATAATTCATAAAGACATTTTTCTTTTTATCCAGCATTCTGAATAAAAAAAATGAATTAACTTGTCTTGCTGCCATCTAGTGGTGTGATTAGGATGTGTTTTGGATTAGAAATGATCATGACACTCTTTCCTGGTGGTGTTTTGTCTTTGTACAGCAGTTTGTCATACTTGTGAATACCTGCACATAGGGATGCAACGATACCACTTTTTCCTAAACCGATACGATACCGATACTTTGATCTGAGTACTCGCCGATAGCGATACTTCTACCACACAAAAAAATGCTGTGATTTGGAATCGGTTTCAACAGGAAAAGACTGAGGTAGATAAAAAGTAAAACATATGAATGGAAATCATCACAAAACTAAAATATTAGGTGAACAGAAATGACAAGTTACAGTGAAGCCATTTTCAAGCAACTGCATTGGTATCGGTTCCTGGTATCAGTTAACTTTTACCGATACCAATACTGATATTGGTATCGATACCGATACCAGTATCGTATCGGTGCATCCCTACCTGCACAGCATTCCCAGGAAAGGGGGGGTGGGGGGGTGGGACCTTGTTTTCCTCAGCGGGAGCAGCCAGTGTGGCGCTCGGCCAACTGAATCCACAGGTGGGAGGGAGGTCATGGGAAAGCACAGAGCACAGTGAGTGCCTCCATCTTGATGACCTCGATGCAGAGACCACAATCTGAAGGCGGGGCGGTAGGTGGGGTCCACATCATCTGTCTGCATTCCTTCCATCGTGGGGATTGTTGCACGCAACTCCAAGGCTCCAAGGCTGCTTATGGTGTCAGATTGGATAACAGGACTTTGTTTGGGTCAGGCAGAGATAATTTTCCTCTCTGCCTTAAAGTCTGTATTAATCATTCAAGTCCTCCAGTGAAGCCAATTCGGTGATTAAACATCTCCACACCGTCCGGTGACCCTCTCCGAGATGACATCCATTTTGCTCACTAATACCAGTAACGCAGCTAAGACATTGTCCAGCTTGCAATTCACCTCGAGTAATGTCCCAGTCTGTGAGGTCTCCTTCCGGACGGTGCCGTCCATGGGTGCGGGTCGCCCTCCAATCGCTCCCATCATCCCAATTTTTCGGAAAACCAGATATCCTCCCACTCCAATCAGAAGAAATCCAGTGATCATCAGGCCAAATATCCACACATCTTCGACATCCTCAATGGACAGCTGAGACAGATGACATTCCACTTCTTCCAGGAATCCAGCATATATCCCGCTGTGTGTCCCGTGAGGGCAAGCGCGAGCCCCCTCCTCCGTTCTCATCGTAGAAAAAATCTTATCAATCGCGTTGAAGGACCAATTAATTAAATCCATTTCTGAAAAATAGTGATTTCCAGAGGAAATGCAGAGAAGCGCTCTGTAGACAGACAAGGACAAAAAGAGCCTTGGGAAAAAGATAAGGGAGCAAAGCAGAAGCGACCGTGCTCTGTGAGTGCCAGAAGAGCACATCGTAGTAGAGGGTGATCTTGGCCACTTGTCTCAGGTACTTCTGGACTTGAGGATGGCGGTCAGTAACAACACAGTCCAACTGTGTTTATTCAAGACACCCAGACTGCGTTTCAGACCCTCAAGCTCCATGTGGTAACTTCCACCAACTTCATTGCTCTGCTTGAGCAAAATAAACATTATTAATTAATTGCAATAGGAATTACAAATGATTCTGTGGATCTCTAGCAGATAATATTTCTCATCACTGCACAAACCTGAACGAGCTGCAAATCCACTATCTTCTGGCTCCTCAGGTCCATCATGGTATAACAGTCATACTTCGCCGGGTGACCTTTTAGAAGCACAATGTGAATGTAACTAATAAGATAAAATTTGTAGTTACAGCAAAATCAAATAAAGGATAATATTTACCTGGAAAGTCAGCCCTCATGTCACCACCAAGTATGGCAGGTTGTTGTTTTAGCCCCTCCATCATGCCATCCTGTGGTGACTTCCACGTATTACAACAGCTGGCTCAATATACAGTCTTGCATGCCGTCGGAATGTGAAGTGGTGGATTATTTGAAGTTTCATTGCCTGGAAAATCTAAGGATACACAAAACGTGTCTAAATTTATACCATTTTTGGAAGTTTATATTGTGATGAAGTTAGTTATTCATTACTTTTTCCAATTTGAAGAATGATCCACCGTTTGAATTAACAGCAACAGAAAGTTGAAGATTCCCCACCGGAGTACCTCCATGTAATGGCTGACTATTCCATTTTCTAAGAGAATCACAGTGGAGACATCGAAAAGTGCCAGTTCTTCTGATCTGCACCCTTGTTGCTCGCTGATACACAAACAGTTCCAAAAGGCATTTCTCATACACTACATAGGTATTCAGACTGTATGTTGGAACTGATGTGTCCTTTCTAAAGTGAATATAAAAACAAATAATTAATGAATAATTTGTGAATGTATCTGAAAGAATATAAATAAATGCTGGTGTTGGATAGCTTACGTGTGTTCAGTGACATGCGTCAAAGCACTTATTGATGCCAGAGGGTCATATGTTTTATCTTGTGGGCTTGGGATGTTCATTGAACTACTGCCTTCTAAAGTGTCGTCAGCGTCTGTGGTCTCATCCAAACGAGGTCTCTTTATAGGTGTGATCTGTTCTTCTGGTACAGCCGACAAATGTTGGCGCTTCACTGGTGTGGAGGTCACAAAATGTGTGGTGTGAACAGAGCCCGTTGTTGAAGTACCAGCTACAACTTCAGAGAAATCCATGCTTGTCTGTGTGCCTTAGAAATTAACAATACTGCCAACTTTGTTTGCTGAATTAGAGTTCTTACAGAAATTTGCAAGCATGGCAGTGTAAACATTTAACTTGCCTATACTTCTGAAATGTGGCCCAAGAGTTTTCAGTGAGAGTTGTGTTCCAACTGCACGCATCTGTGGTTTAGTCTGACAGCCTGCACTGGTAAAAGATGGCTTCTGTGTCCTTGGTGTTGGGCGCTGGAAATGAAATAATGCATTTTTAATTGCACTGTAACATGTGCAATAACAGTACAGTGCAGATGACTGTTTAATGACTGTTAATGACGCAATCATTAATGAATTATAGTAATTTGGTATTTTTTCTATGCATCTTACATCAAACAAAGTCACTTGTACACTGTGCCTCTTTTTCCACTCATAACATTCAGCTACATCTGAAACTGTATGACTTCATTGCAGAGCAAAGCTCACCTGTGATGTCTTCTGATTGAATGACCTGGTTCTCGGATTTGACCTTACTGATCGCACAACGTGATGTAGTTACACGTCGGATACGAAAAATATGCTAAAAGTAGCATCTTTGACACAACTTGTCGGACATTTTTGTCCAAAAACACAGAATCGAGGAGGTTTCAGTATTTTTTAAACAGGCCCTGCCGTGTCCATTTCAGAATGACTATGAAAGAATGGTTTAAACTTAGTTTTAGGATCGGTTTGATTGTAAATACACACGGAAAATACGCTTTCTTGGCAATCCTTGTCATTGTTTTGGGATAAAAACGTGAAAATAAAAATAATAGACGCACATTCACACCAAAATACTGGTGAATCCGGGTCAACGCATGCGTTCTGTTAGTGGTTCTGGAACTTTTGGGTCGCAGCCTGATCGCAGCGCTGCGAAACAATGTGATAATCTCACAGTGGACGAGCAAAATATAAAACGTGTTTAGCTGTCCATGAGATGTAAATAGCAGTCCCTTGCCCCTGTTTAATACAGGACGCACAATGCCAAACTTTGACTTCTAATTTAGAGTTCATAACACTGGTGCACAAGAGAAACATCAGCTCAAAATGCTAAAATAGCGTTTAGCTAGCTTAACTACCACATGGTGCTAACATAAGCAATCGGCATTCCCTAAGGCTATTAAAATGGTTGGAGTTCACAAAAGGAAAGTAGTAAATTAACTTTGCAGTCAGTTATAAGTTATATCAAGCTTACCTCTTTGCTGGTGTCCATCATCACCATACTCAGTGGGAACCGAGCCCTCAATGAGTCGAAGCCTTTCGGCTAGTCCTTCTCTGTACTGCTGTAGGTTGGTGAAGCACTTGTCTTTAAAGTGATTTGCGCAAACAAAAAGTACTTTACGCACAGAAGATGGGACATTACCATGAAAAATAAATTTAAACCAGGCAATTCTAACTTCTTCTGATGCAGAAGGACGGTGTAAACTTTCATGTGGATTAGTACATCCATAGACGGAGCATTTGCAGTAATCTAACCGTGGTTTCGGCATTATTCACTCTGGACTACAATTGTCCTAGCGAGGGAAAAAATGGCTGCTTTACTTTCTGTGTAGCCGGAGGGCCATGACCATATTTGGGAGTTATCATGACGAAAGAAATTTCTGATGTATTAGATAATTAGAAAAACTGAACGGGTGGACAAATATGCCCACAACTTAATTATTAAATATCTAAATAGCAACTCCAGTGAATAATATAAGCTTTTATGCTCACTTAGACACTTAAAATGTGAAACACAGTGTGTCAATGGCTAAAAAAGTGGGTTTTTCATGTTATGTCTCCTTTAAAAACTTAAACTCAAATTTCAGAGATTCTTGTGAAAACTGTTTAATACATTTTACATCAGCATCAGTTTAACATTCCACATTATTCCAGCATAAATATTTTAACATAACTTCAGAAAGGGCCTCCGGCTGCACCGATGGTGTTCCATCTCACTGAAAAAGGAACCTGAAGAGACACAATGCAACTTTTTCGTCTTTTTAAATCATTTTCTTGAGCCAGTATGTGCTAAAATGACCCTTTACAGAGGCAATGAAAGGTCACCCAGCCCCTATTGCCTCCTGTGACCAAAACATTCCACCTGCAACTTCAGAGTTGCCACGGTCCAGTCAGTTGGACTTAGAAGAAAATAGAGCTGACATAACAGGCGCTGCAGCCTGTTTCCAGCACATTTCCTGCTTGTTTTAGATTATGAACACAGATGGTTTGTTTGATTTAGTGATGAATCACTCCTGTAGACACTAATGAAGGCTGAGAGACATTTCAGCAGTTAGGTTAATGTGTTAAAAAGACAAACGCACATCGAGTAGATACGTTTTTGCTTTTGGTTTTACAAGCAGACACTAGAAGGCGCTCAAAGCAAGCCAAAACTGCCCAGCCTCCCTTTAAAATGGACACAGAGAACAAAAACAGGAATAATGTTTTACTGAGTGCGTTTACATGCAGCCAGTAACCCTTTTAAAACCCAAATATTCACAATAACCTGGTTCCGCAGGTCCTTGTAAACACCGCTAAAAACCCGGATATGCTCATAACCGGGTTTTTAAAAACCCGGTTACTACACCTGGGGTAACCCTTTTCTAACCCGAATGTTTGGTCGTGTAAACGCACATCGGGATATCCCCATCAAAGCGTGTGTTCTGCGCATGCTCTGTTCGCAAGGAATCATGGTCTTTTGAGTAGCGAGACGTCTTGTATGCGCCAGAACGCCGGAAGTAAAAGAGTTGGGAGCAACATGGCGAGTCGCGGCACAGCACCACACTTTTGGAGGGGCGAGGAAACCTCTGTCTTCATTGGTCTGGTGAAAAGTATGAATATTATGTCTTTTGTTGATGGCTGAAAGTACAGAGACAGCGAAATATGACGCATATTGCGTCTTAACGTAGTCCATACGTCCTGACGCTACCCCAATGTCCGCATTTAAATCAGGTTATGCAAGTTAGGGGTAACTCTTTCTAGTTATGCTTGTAAACGGGTTATTCTGATCAACTCAGAAACCCGAATACTGACCTTAACCCGATCATAACCCAGCTATTGGCTGCATGTCAACGTAGTCAGTGACTTCTAATCCGGAGTCTTACTTTCCTGAACAGCATGGATCCTAATGTGAGTCCAGATTCCTGCTGTCTGCACACGTTGAGGTAGATCCCAAACAGAATGACCTCTGACCCTAATGGATGCTCATCAGTTTTCACCAAAGCAAAGACTAGTCTTCCTGGGGTCCACTTTTTAAAAGTACATACATTATTACAAAAAAATTATAAATGACTTAACAATTGTTAGATTTCAAATTGGTCCACTATAAAAATAGTTAGGCTTCCAAAAAATTAATCAAATGAAAAATAAAACTATAGTGAGAGTTCAGTAAAACCTTTAAAGAGCAAGTGACACCTAAATGTACTTTTTTTTTAATGATAACCTGTATAGATGAGTCTAATAGAACTGTAGACATGTGTAATCATTAGTGTGAACGTTTAGTACAACTTACTTCGACGTCTTCCTCCGCTTATCCGGGTCCGGGTCGCAGGGGCAGCATCCCAACTAGGGAGCTCCAGACCGTCCTCTCCCCAGCCACCTCCACCAGCTCCTCCGGCAAGACCCCAATGCGTTCCCGGACCAGATTGGAGATGTAACCTCTCCAACGTGTCCTGGGTCGACCCGGGGGCCTCCTGCCGGCAGGACATGCCCGAAACAGGCGTCCAGGAGGCATCCTGACCAGATGCCCAAACCACCTCAACTGGCTCCTTTCGATCCGGAGGAGCAGCGGTTCGAGTCCCTCCCGAATGTCCAAGCTCCTCACCCTATCTCTAAGGCAAAGCCCGGCCACCCAACGGAGGAAACTCATTTCGGCCGCTTGTATCCGTGATCTCGTTCTTTCGGTCATTACCCAAAGCTCATGACAATAGGTGAGGATTGGGACATAGATCGACCGGTAAATCGAGAGCCTGGCTTTCTGTCTCAGCTCCCTCTTCACCACGACAGATCGGCTCAGTGTCCTCATCACTGCAGACGCCAAACCAATCCGCCTGTCGATCTCCCGATCCCTCCTACCCTCACTCGTGAACAAGACCCCGAGATACTTAAACTCCTCCACTTGAGGTAGGACCTCTCTCCCGACCCGGAGTTGGCAAGCCACCCTTTTCCGGTCGAGAACCATGGTCTCAGATTTGAAGGTGCCGATCCTCATCCCAGCCGCTTCACACTCGGCCGCGAACCTACCCAGCAAGAGCTGAAGGTCAGAGCTGGATGAAGCTAGGAGGACCACATCATCCGCAAAAAGCAGAGACGAGATTCTCCTGCCACCAAACTCGACACACTCCACACCACGGCTGCACCTAGAAATTCTGTCTATAAAGGTAATGAACAGAACCGGTGACAAAGGGCAGCCCTGGCAGAGTCCAACCCTCACCGGGAACAGGTCCGACTTACTACCGGCTATGCGGACCAAACTCACACTCCTCTGGTGAAAGCCATCCACCCCATACTCCTGGAGCGTCCCCCACAGGGTGCCCCTGGGGACATGGTCATAAGCCTTCTCCAAATCCACAAAACACATGTGGATTGGTTGGACAAATTCCCATGCCCCCTCCATCACCCTTGCAAGGGTATAGAGCTGGTCCACAGTTCCATGGCCAGGACGAAAACCACATTGCTCCTCCTCAATCTGAGATTCAATTATCGATCGGACCCTCCTCTCCAGTACCTTGGAGTCGACCTTTCCAGGGAGGCTGAGGAGTGTGATCCCCCTATAGATGGAACACACCCTCAGGTCACCCTTCTTAAAGATGGGGACCACCACCCCAGTCTGCCACTCCACAGGAACTGCCCCAGATGACCACGCAATGTTGCAGAGACGTGTCAACCATGACAGCCCTACAACATCCATAGCCTTGAGATACCCAGGACAAATCTCATCTGCCCCCGGGGCTCCGCCGCTGTGTAGTTGTTTGACTACCTCAGCAACTTCTGCCCCCGAGATTGGACAGTCCATCCCCAGGTCTCCCGGCTCTGGTTCCTCCTCGGAATGTGCGTAGGTGGGATTGAGGAGCTCCTCAAAGTATTCCTTCCACCATCCAATTATAGCCCCAGTTGACATTAGCAGATCCCCATCCCCACTGTAAACAGTGTGAGCAAGTTGCTGCCTCCCTCTCCTGAGGCGCCGGACAGTTTGCCAGAACCTCTTTGGAGCCCATCGATAGTCTTTCTCCATGGCTTCACCAAACTCCTCCCACGCCCGAGATTTTGCCTCTGCTGCACCCCACTTGGCTATCCGGTACCTGTCTGCTGCCTCCGGAGACCCACAGACCAGTCACGCCCTGTAGACCTCCTTCAGCATGACGGCTCCCCGAACCTCTATTGTCCACCAGCGGGTACGAGGGTTGCCAACACGACTGGCACCGGCCACCTTGCGACCACAGCTAGCAACAGCCGCCTCAACAATCGCAGAGTGGAACAAGGCCCACTCAGAGTCAATGTCCCCCACTGCTCTCGGGACACGGTCAAAGCTCTGCCGGAGGTGGGAGTTGAAGACCGTCTTAACAGGTTCTTCTGCCAGGCGTTCCCAGCAGACCCTCACTATGCGTTTGCATCTGCCAGGTCTACGCGGCATCTTCCCCTGCCATCTGATCCAACTCACCACTAGGTGGTGATCAGTTGACAGCTCCACTCCTCTCTTCACTCGGGTGTCCAAAACATACGGCCGCAGGTCAGATGATACAACTACAAAGTCTATCATCGACCTGCGACCTAGGCTGCCCTGGTACCAAGTGTACCGATGGGCATCCTTATGTTCGAACATGGTGTTCATTATGGCCAAACTGCGGCTTGCACAGAAGTCCAATAACGAAACACCACTCGAGTTCAGATCAGGCGGGCCGTTCCTCCCAATCACACCCCTCCAGGTTAAGCTGTCATTGCCCACGTGAGCATTGAAGTCCCCCAGCAGGACAATGGAGTCCCCTGATGGAGCACTATCTAGCACTCGTCCCAGGGACTCCAAAAATGGTGGGTACTCTGAACTGATATTTGGCCCATAAGCACAAACAACAGTCAGGACCCATTCCGAAGGCGCAGGGAA
The DNA here is from genome assembly GCA_006942095.1 of Nothobranchius kuhntae. Lineage (NCBI taxonomy): Eukaryota > Metazoa > Chordata > Actinopteri > Cyprinodontiformes > Nothobranchiidae > Nothobranchius > Nothobranchius kuhntae. The sequence continues at coordinate 174,466 of SSNQ01034634.1, forward strand.
GCTACCCTCTCGTCCCCCGGGGTAAACCCCAACACACAGGCAGAGAGTCTTGGGGCTAACAAAAACCAACCCCAGCCCTCCGCCTCTCACCCGGAGCAAGTGTCCAACCCGTCTCAAGGACATGGGTTCCAGAGCCAATGCTATGTGTCGAGGTGAGTCTGACTATATATTGCCGGTACCGCTCAACCTCTGCCACAAGCTCCTGCTCCTTCCCCGCCAGAGAGGTGATGTTCCATGTCCCAAAAACCAGTTTCCTTGTCCAGGGATCGGACCGCCAAGACTCCCGCCTTGGTCTGCCACCCGATCCACACTGCACCGGATCCTTTATGTTCCTCTTTACGTTTAATGTTTCAGCCCAAAACCATAATTAAATGTCCACCTTCAGGTGAAAACTCTGCTCCACATTTATTTAGAATCAGCCACGGTTGATGGCTAAGCCAAAAAACGTGACGTTGTCAGTAAATTATTACGTGACTGCACTGGTCTCCACCTGAGGCAGCCTCACCTACACCTGGTTCAACCACTCATCTGCCAAAATGACATGTTGGACGCTCTGAGCCGCTTGCCTCCTTAAAAAAGAAAAACGCCCTACTTCCCTTTTCATCTAATGTTCGTGGGTGACTGGAAGTCCTCCAGAATGCTGCAGAATCGATGTCTGCTCTTTTCCTGAGCGGTAAGTCTACTGTGAGTGTGTGCTTGAGTGCACACGCTCATTTTTTGACTGAGAAATTCCGACGTGCACGCAGGAGGGGATGAGGGGGGTGCCGGCTATCTCTGCCACAATGCCGCTCTCATAGATCCACCAGGCAACGCCCCTTTCAGAAGCGGTTTCCTAACAAGAAGTGGGGATGAAATAACTCCAACTTTAATAACATTTGGTACCCATCAGAACTTTGATAATTATAACTAAAAAATCTCTTGTTGTGGGTTTCTGTGATGTTCTCCTACTTCTCTGTTTCATAGCTGTTGTTTCCTCTCAGGTCCTCTGAATTCACTCTCAGTCACACCTGTAACTACCTCAGCACCTACTCAGCAGGGTTCCATGGCTTTTCCACCAACAGGTCCCAGGTAGTCGCGCTGATTGCCCCAGGGGGCGGAGTCACCGGTTGCATCAACAACAAGACGTATTATGTGGTGCCTTAAAAACAATAATGGCACGGCCAAACCCACACCATGGTCCAGGGAGAATGGGCAAGTGCTGATGTGCTTGTTGGCCAAATAAATAAATAAATAAATAAAAAACAAACAGATAAAGGAAAAAAAAAAAAATAAAAAACTTGTTTAGTTCTTTCCAAATTAAACACACTCTATAAACCAAATCAATATTTAACTTTGATTTCATTTTACTGGAATTTTCTCATGTTACTAGTTGCTCTTAAGGCTATTTAAAATGTTTTAAAGCTAAATGTTTAGAAAAAAAAAACGGTAAAGTGATTTCATTCATAAGAATCAAGTGTTGAAGCAAATTTTCTGTTGAAAGAAGCTTTTATGAGACATGAAGCCATCAGACCTGGCCCCAGCAGCAGCATCCCTCCCAGCCTACAAATGAATCTGATTGTTTACCACAGCTGTCGGCTCCAGTGGAATGCATGTCTGCTTTAAATGTCAGACTCATCTACAGGATGTGTGCATCACTGATATCATCCCCACCAGCAGCTCTTCTCTAAATTACATGTACACACGACAGTAGAGTTCAGCGTCTGGCTCCTCCGGCAGCTTCTGTCCTCCTGGACGGATGGAGGAAGGCGGAGTCTCCATGTTCCTAAACTAATCAGGGATCAGGAGGTTTCGGCTTCCAGCTGCATAAAAATGATCCAAAACGTCCACGAGGCACTTCTAGTTTATCGGACTCATTAAAATGTCTTGTTTGAGTCTGTTAGGTCACCAGTGGTTAAATCTGAACGGTGATGGAGGAGAGACAACTTCAGAGCTGCCGGTCCAGTCTGTTGGCTCAGTTTTCTGTCCGAGACCAGAAGCTGAATCCGCTGCAAAAGATTCAGACCTAACCCTAACCAGCAGAGCTGTTTTCCTTCATGACCTTCATGACAATCCAAACTTTCTCCTACTTCTACTTTGTAAAACTGAATGTTTTGAGACATCTTTTTAATGTTAGACATGCAGTTTCTGGGTTTTCTGTGATGACACATTCATTTTTGATCCTGGAGATCTACGGACCGTCACATTCTGTTTGATTGAATAGATGAACGTAGTTATTTGTCATCTATCAGTTAAAGGTGTGGTTCCCTGAACAAACATTTTTTAATGATTATTTCTGATTATAATCAGTCACTCAGAGTTTTTCATGCATGTTAAACATGAAAATAGTCTCCTACACCTATCTCCTGCATTAGCTTCTGATAGAAAACAGACGGAGAAACTTTAGGATTTGCAAAGCCTGACAGATCTACGTCACACTGTCACTGAACATTCATGGACTCACCCTCTTGACTCATGGTGGAGAAGGCTGTTGTTGGTTTAGCTTCTGGGAAACGGCAGAGAACATCTCTGCTAGTAGAAGCTAACCGTTAGCATTAGCACCTCCAACTCAGAGCAGAACTCCTCCAGGCTTGTGTTTGTGGAGACGAAACATCAGCACTGCAAAGCAAACTGAGTCAGTGGTAGAGTCATGTTGTTATCCAATCAGAGGTGAGATGTCAAAATATCAGGGAGTTAAGCCTGGGGCACACTGGAGACGGACGCGCCGCGGAAGCGCCGCAGTGTTGAGAAGTCAAGTGGTCCCACAGGACGTGCCGCGGAGAGATTCTCGGACAGTCACGACGTCACGCGGGACTTGAGAGCAGGGAGCAGGAAGTGACACTATTGTTTATACATGAGCAGACTAGCCATCATGTTTTGTGAGACTCAAATCCATTAAAATGGGTAAGCACACATTTATTAGGATGTTTTAAGATTACAGTTATTAAAACTGCAGCCGGGTCTGTGCCGCAAAGCCGTTCTGCGTCATAATGTCAGTTGTTAAGTACTCGACGATGTTAGAAACAGCCGCCGCAGCGCTTGAAATAGAACTTGCGCCCGTCTTCAGCGCTTCTGGGATACAGCCCAGCGCTCCCACTCTCAATATGGCTTCTATTTAAAATGACGGTGCGGCGCGTCTGTCTCTGTGTGCCTTAGGCGTAAGACTCCAAACCGTGTTGTCTACCGCTCTCCTCTGATGTGGCAATTTTCTAGTTCCTGAAACGGGCGCGCCAGAGCTTTTTTTCTGTGACGTACGAGGCATTCATTCCCACTGCAAATGAATTGAATAAAGGTGTTTCACACCTTTAAAAATGTCTAGATGAAGACACATATCTGAGACATTTTTATTTCTTGGTTTCTGGAGAAAGACAATTTTTGTTACAGAATTCAAAAGCTGACTTTTGACCAAATGCTGCTGAATTTGTTCTAAATGTTTATGTAAAACGTACTTATTAATATTATAATTCCTGTAACTGACCCTGACTTATATCCATTCTTTCCTAGATGATCCATCTGAACAGAAAAGCTTTAGGGTCACATTGGTCTTTGTAGTTTTTCCTCCTTCAAAAGAGGCCGAGTAGAAAAAGTTCTGTTGGAAAATGAAAGAAGAAGCTTTTACCGACGGACTGAACTGAACAGAAGGCAAACGTTGTAATTGATAATTGATTGTGTGGTCCTTAATGAAGGTGGAGCCTCCAGGACCTCCCTGACACGGTGATTGAGTTTGTTCTGTCAGGCGGCTGCGATCCTGTCGCGCCGGCAGCTCATTCAAACGTCCAGTCCCATCCCAACCACTCCATGTCTTCCTTTTATCGGCCCATTAGGTGTGGTGGGTAAATTCCCTGGAAAGCAGCAGCAGCATCCACGCCTCTGGACCGCCGGTGCTGATAACAGCACTGCTTGTTGAACAGCAATCTAACACTCTACCGTCTGTTTGTGTTGGTGTTAATCATATCTGTTCTCCTCTTATTGTTCCAGATGGCTCCTGTTATTGCATTGTTTCATCTGCAGATGTTTTATGGTCAGGCGCTGCAGCCCAGCCAGCTGCAGGTCGGAATGGTTAACGTGGAAATTACCGTTTTTCCCACTTTGGATCCAAGTGCTTGTTCACCAGCCACACAGACAGCGTAATGGTTTCTGATGGGTAACCAGCGAGCGACTAGGAGAGGTGTTTGCAGAAATCACCCACGCATCCAGGAGCCTGAGATTGTGCAGGAACAGGACAAGCAGCTGGAACAACAAGAGCAGCAGGAGTTTCTGTTCCAGGGATTAGCTCCTCCAGAGCTGCTCTGTTTGTTTTACAGTATCTAAGTGGCTGAAACATCCAGAGCATACAAAATAAAAGCATTTCCCTCTTATCTAGGCTGCAGCACTGCAACAGTTGACGTACTTTGAATGGGATTTGGCATAAATTTGAAGAATCACACAACCTTTGAGTGCAATGCGGGATGGCAGCGGTACGGAGCGCCTGTGCCGTGAAACGCTGAAGCGAAGCCTATTTTCCCTAATCGCCCGCGTGAGCGTAGCGGCGCTGATTCAATCTGAGTCTGACAAATGCCGCTGACTAGAGGACCGCTTTCCTCTGCTATTGTCTGCGTGGCAATAATGTGGGAGAGGAGCTGGGATGGCATCAGCTGCTCCATCTCCACCACCGGCCCAGGGAAATGAGGGTCACCCCCCCAGTCTCTGGTTCATCTACTTCGCTGTAGCAAAGGTCACAGCATGATTCCAGCTCATCATCTCGCCTCGCCCAGGTCTACAACCAGGAGGGAAATTATTTCAGGAAAAGGTGGGAATGAGCTGGAGGACAATGTGGAGGATAATGATTTGTGCTTATCTCTTCTAAAAAAGCCTAAATTCAGCACATTTTTCACTTTTTCTGCTTGTTATTTATTGACAAGTGAGCTGTAACTGTTATTGTAGGAGACACAAAGCAGAGGATAGCAAAAGCAAGCAGAAACAGCGCTGATCTCTCAGTGGAGAGGTGGAGAAGGCCATCCCGCGTTTGGGGTCTCATTTCCTTTGTGCTCTCCAAATCAACCCCTGATCCAGTTTAATTAAATCATGTATAATTCAGGAGCTCACAGCCTTGCGTGTTCTTGTGAGGCCGACTGCTGCAGGCGGATACGCACAAACGTTCACATTTTCACTGCTAATGAAGCTCTGCATGCCTGCAGCGAGGAGGTCACATGGTTGTCCACTCGGACCCAACAAAACACACAAAAGCTCTCCTGGAGCACGGAGCAGGAAGTCTCTTCTTCATCCAGAACACCTGGATATCATCCAGGAGGATCCTCCACCAGAGCACGGACACATTAGCTGATCAAAGCAGGAAAAGCAAGCAGCAGCGATGAGCTGCGTGTCTGCCGTGGGTCAGGGAGCACCAAATGGAAAACGGTGTCGCGACATCTCCACGGAAGCCGTAAACGACATTGGAAATGTTTTTATTTTATTGTGACATTTTTCAAAGGTTTTACTTTTATTCATTTCCCACGTCTCCTCCAACAATCAGCACAAATGTAGTTTTTCTCTTGTAAAAATGGCAAAAAAGTGTTTTTTTTTTTGCTCAAGCACAAAAGGCAAATGAAATAAAATATTTTTGTGGCATTTCCATAAGTTTTAATTAATTAATTTAATTTAATTTCTTTCTCATGTCCTCCACCAATCAGCAAAAAGTATTTGTTTCTCTTGTTTGCACAACCCGGCAAGGCAAACAAAAACGTTTTGTTCCTGGTAATAAAAAACAACTTTTTCTGCTAAACCTGGAGAAATTTGTGTGACATTTTCTTCATTTAATTAAAGTTAATTCTCACTTCAACAATCAGCAAAAAAGTATTTTGTTCTCTTGTAAAATTTTCAAGTGCTTTTTTGTGTGCTTGTCGTTTATGGGGTTGAGCAAAAAAAAAAAAAAATACGAAAAACTTTAAATAAAGAACACATATTTTTACAAGAGAAAACACACACGTTTGCTTCCATGCTGCCCTCCAGAAAGTAAACGGGTCTGTCTGGGTGTGAGTTAAAGCAGAACCCACAGACCACCATGGGACTTCAGAGCTTCGGTGGTTAGACTCCTGGAGACACGATCAAAGTAAAACTGAGCCTCAGCCTCATTTTTCCAGTTTCTCCACTAGAAGTATAATTTTTTTCTTGTAACTCGGTTTGTTTTTCTCTGAATCAGCGTTTCGGCTTCAACAGCTCAATGACCTGCTGTATTTGCCTTTTTCCACCAATCAGATGAGAGAGTGAAACATGCTTACGGTACTGCTTTTAAATCACGTTATTGTGCACTGCTTTGAGAAATGTCAATACTGCTGTTGTCAAAGTAATTTAGTTACATGCTTCTCTGGCCTGGGGACAAGTGGGAGCGCGTCAGAGCTGAAACGTTTCCGCTGAACTCTGAATCTTTGTCTGTCTCTGCTCAGGTGTCTGCTGGGAAACTTTGACCTCTCGGGAGCTGAGCATGTCTAAATGTCAAGGTGACTGCAGAAACGCTGCGATCTGCTCACATTTGCCCCAAATCACTGGGAGCCAAAGTAACTTGTTTATTGAATTATTAATAGGAGTTGAAGACCAGGCGATATAATCGAGAAAGCCTTCTTTCCTGCTGCAACATTTAGCCTTCGTGTTTTTGGAAGTGACATTCATAACCAGCAGCCATCCTCCAGTCAAATTAAACTGTCAGACAGTGATGATGAACTGCAGACGTATTAGCTTGATTGGTTGAATAAATCATTCCAAACGTGATTAGCTTTTGGAGAAACTTGGGCTTTTTACATCATTTTACATGCAGGCTTTTCTTTCCCATCACCTTATTGATTGTTGCTAAGCAGCTGAAGCGGTTTACATGGAGAAACGTGTCGAGAAAACAGGAGTTGTTGACTCTTTTGTTGGGCCGAGGCAATCGGATTAGCACCGGCGAAGCCGAGGAGGCCAAGTGCTTTAATGACTCGGTATGGATTTCTCTTTTCCAAAATGAGCTCTCGTGAATCAGATGACTCTGTCAATGCTATCATATCCCAACTGTGGGGATATTCTTTCTAGCAGCTAGCTAGAGCTAGCTTTGTAGTGTGAGCAGCTTCCATTCTCACGCTGGGAGCTTTTAAACTCTGCTGGACAGAAGGTTCTGGTACCGAGAATAAACCCGCCAGAGCAAGAACCTCAAAATCAAACCGCCTTTGTGCTGCTTTCATCCCTTCAGTTAATTCCTCTCACAGCGTTGCATCTAAGGAGTTATTTTCTAAAACCATGCATTCTTTTTCATTCCCTCTGAGCTCATTAGCACAGAAATATTTGTGATTCTTTAAAAGGATCCTCACTCCCGTTTCTGTAGTTTTAAGCTTCTGCTTCACGGCCCCATCTCTGTTTTATGGTGCAGGCGTTCCCACTTCCTTTAAAACAGCTTTCTATGTCTGGAGCTTACAGATGCGTGTTAGCACGACTCCAAAGAGACGAGAGATCAGTTGTGACCTTAATGAAACAGTCCTGTTTATATGAGGATGGTTAAAGATCATTAAATTATTAGGAGAGGAAAATCGTTAAAAGATCAACTTTCATCATACCGGCATGCTTCGTACGTCTGCAGTGGTCTCCAGTACGCCTTGCAGGTCATACTCTGGGCGAAAAGCTCCAGTGCACCTGCTCGAGGACGTAGAAGTCAGCTGGAGGAGAAAGCAGCTTCAGGCGACAAGATTCAGACTCTTTTTTCTTCTCCTGATATTTGGACATCTCACATCTGATTGGCTAACAGCAACACGACTCTAGAACTGACTGCGTTTACTCTGCAACACTGATGTCTTGTTCCCACAAATAACACAAGCTTGAAGGAGTTCTGCTGTGTGGTGGAGTTGCTAATGCTAACAGTTAGCTACAAGCCGAGACATTCTCTGCTGTTTCTGGGACGCTAAACCCACAGCAGTCTTCCTCGTCGTGAGTCAAGATGGATGAATCCATGAATGTTTACTGACAGTGTGACATAGATATGTCAGGATTTTCTAATCATAGTCTCAGCATCTATTTTTATCAGAAGCTAACGCAGGAGATAGGTGTAGGAGACTATTTTCACGTTCAACCTGTGCAAAGAACTCCTAGTGACCGATTAAAATCAGGAACAATCAGTGAAAAATGGTTTCTCAGTGGCGCCGGACTTTATAATGGATGTCAAACTTAATGTGGTAGGCATCCCAGTTAACCACAAGGTCAGAGGTCAAGGATGACAAACAATTCCCACAAGCTCCATGTCTGATTCAGCTCCAAGCCTGTTAGCAGGTTAAAGGTCAAAGGTTAAATATTTGTCTGGCTTGTTTGGAAAAGTTACAGAAAACAAGTCCTTTCTGTCTCAACAGAACCAGGAAGCTCCTTTTTTACCCATAATGCTCAGCAGCATGTTTGGAGCAAATAGGGATGCACCGATGGATCGGCATTTGATCCCAATCGGCCGATAGCGCCCCTATCGGTTTTGACTGGAGTTTTCAAAACAGATCAAAGCAGACCGATCAGGTGACGTTTACAACAAACTGCCGCCAGGGCAAGCTCTCCCGCTTCTCAGATCCAGGTCTCCTAATGGGGCGTGGTCTCTTCAAAGCATTGACAACGGCGTCACCGGTATGGACGTTTTACCATGTGTCTGAAAAGGACAACAAATTAGCAGTTTGCAACGTGTGCGCAAAGGAGGTACCCCGAGGAGGAATGCTACAGAAGAACTTCAGCTCAACAAACCTGATGAGACGTTTGAAAGTTTCTCCCACCAAGGAGTTCACCGAGTTTACAACTTCGGCTGCTGCCAAGTCGGAGAGGGAAAGCAACGCGCCGCAGCGACACCGCGTACTCAGCTGAGTGTAACTGAGACACATACACGACAGCCTTACAGCAGCGACAGCAACAAAAAGAAGGAAGTAAATGATGAGGTCATGGAAGTCATTACAAGAAAAGGTGAGCTAGTATGCTACACTTACCCTACGCAAGCGGAGTCTAAGTGGTCTCCTAAGAGTCTGTAGACTAAATAAAATATTGCACGTTGCTCAGCTTGCAATAGAGCGGTGCTAAGTTCACAATACTTTGTCATCTCCTACTTTTCATACTAAGAATACAATGAAAGTCACTGTTGTGTACATGAGAAAACAATATTGGGGAATCTGGATTTCGGGTTTCTCGTTTAGGCGACTTTTTATTCAGACGACCATCGACTGACCCGCAGCTCACAACTTCTCCATTTACTCACAAAACAGTTCAGACCAGAGCGGCTTTCCTTAGCATAACAGCTGATCCCTGGAACCGGAAATAATCCTCTCCACCATAGCATTACTCTCCTATCATCATTAACTCTCTGGTACAATAAAATAACATTGTGTTTAGAACCTTTAAATGATAAATGAGCTGCACTTGGATAGCACCTTACAGAGTAAGGGCTCCAAAGCTCTTTACACTACAGTGAATCATTCATCCATTCACACACTGATGGTGATGAGCTACGATGTAGCCACAGCTGCCCTGGGGCGCTCTGACAGGCGTTAATGTTTGAATCGGTTAGGTTGTTACTGATAGGAGATACATTTAAGTGCTTCAGTTTTCCTGGTCGTGATCATCTTAAGAGATTTTATTAACACAGCTGGAGTTTTCTGGTTATCTTAAACGTTTTCCTCTCATCCAAGAGACCCCTTCATGTCTAGACCTTGGGCTCTGAGCAGGAAGCTTACAAGTGGTGGTCAGAAATAAAAACACTGACTGTGCTGCAAGACTTTGTTTCTCTTAAAAGATAAAAACACGTTTTTGTCAAAATTACTACAGACCATTTTAGATGAGGTTACATTTCCTTTATTCCCAGATTATGTAGTCTGTAGCACTCATGATAATGCTGTAGAAAATTTCTGGCCAATCCACGTGATCGTATCGGTGATCGGTATCGGTGATCAGCATTCTTTGATATTGGTATCGTGATCGGCAGCAAAACCCCTGATCGGTGCATCCCTAGAGCAAACCTGAATGTTTTTCCTCACAGAAACGCCGCTAGAGCACCAAACACTGGCATCGGTGGCTGCACCACCAAAAGAAAAACGATGCGCGGCTCCGTGAGCTCAGTTTGGCTGCAGCAATCCACTTCCCGTGCCTCGACCCGCCCTCGCTCGCTGCTATCACCGTAACACTTTTAAAATCAGGGGAAGCCCCAGATGAACGCTCACCAAGCAAAAACCTTTCAGACTAACATTTTACCTCCCAGCCGTGGACTATTTCTCCGTAGTTCAGCCAGCATGCTAGTTTTAACAGCAGTGAGAGCTGATTGGTTAGTTTTTCATCTGGTCCCGCCTGCTCCATTTGCTGATTGGTTCTTTTTTCTGGTTTCCATCTTTTCTGATTTTTGTCACGGACAATTTTTGTTGTCGTGTTTTAAATCTCAATCATTGTTCATCATAATTTAGACTTTATAGGAGTGTGTCTTTGAGTTTGTGTTTCGTTTTCGTTCACAAAAAGTTTGCATCACAAAAAAATATAATGAAACGAAAAAATGTTGTCTACAAAATGAACACCGTCTTGGAGCAGAACCCAGCTGAAGAGGCAGGAACAGGAGGCTGAGGCATACCGAGCAGACCACTCAGCACCGAGGAACAAAGCAGCAGAGGTGCAACTGGTCCAGATAAGAACGGGAAACCCGGAACTGGGAACGCTGCAGCAGGGTGGGATCGGAGCCGGACGGAGGCGGGCACCCACAGATCCAGACTCTGGACTGATTAGAAAATGCAGTTTTCTTCAGCGTGTCTCGTTTGGAGTCAGGTCTAAACCGGGTTAATGCTCCTCTGCGTCATCTTAGCCCGCCTGACCCGGATTCTGCTGATGCCTCACAAGCAAAGTGGTTAACTTCCATGTCAGACTCAAAAACTGTACGTACTGCAGCATAATCAGCCGCCTGAGTGGGCGAAGTGTTGACAGGTTTCTAAATGAGATTATTAGCAGCGAGATCATTAGCATACACAAACACAGAGCTTATTATAAGGCAGCTGGACCTCTCAGGAAGGTGTGAGACTCCGTCTGACCTCATTAGTTGGAGCATGGGAGGCAGACCTGCGTGTCAGTGCTGTTATTAAGTTTTCGGTCTGGATGAGATCAGCAGCTAATGACTGTGTGGAAAAGGGATACGGAAGGGTCTTCTCCGGCTCATCCCGGACCTGGGAGCTCCAGGTGCTCCTTAGATGTTCCAACACCGTGTTGGGAGCTTCTTCTGATCGTGTTCAATCTTTTTTTAGTCAAAACATATTCTGTTGGATGTTTTCACAGCTGGAGGCTCTGAACCAAACACCTGATTATTGATTATTTCTAAAAGCCCAGAGGGATCCATCCATGTACATGCTTGTCCACGTAGGGTCGCGGGGGGCTGGTGCCTATCTCCAGCGGTCAATGGGCAATCAGGCGGGGTACACCCTGGGCAGAGAGCCAGTCCATCGCAGGCAACAGCTCTAACCACTGCGCCACTGTGCAGCCCCCCAGAGGGATCCCATAGCCTTTATTTACATGTCCGAGGGCACCAACCCAGCCCCACCCCAGCAGAATATCTTCTCCCATCCCTGCATTTGCACAACTTCCAGAACAAATAAGACATGGGACATCCAGGTAAGGTTGGGTCCTCCCTCTCCTGGACATCCCCCTCCCCTGTGATGGGACAGCAGAGGAGCCAAGGTCTACCTGAGGCCCCTGAGCCGGGCCAGGCACTGCTGCATGTTCCCGCCTTCTTCCCAGCAGCATGCATGTCAGGACCCGACCCCAAGGCCCTATTTTTTACACATCGCATTGAGTTCAGTTCAAAATGTTTCCAATTAGTTCAAAGTTTCCCACCTAATGAAACTCAGCAGACTGCATCGAGTCACTGACTTGTGTCAGAGACTTGACATCGATCCCCATACTAATCAAGCATGTAGCTACAGTGGAGAGGAAAACTCCTCTTTAGCAGAACTTGGCCCAGTATGAACAGCCATCTGCTCCGACGGACTGTGGGTTTGAGACAGAGCAGTGGTGGTGATGGTGGGGTGTTCTTATTGGTTACTCAGGCTGGTTTTTTGAGAGGCGTGGCTAATTTAATGTCTCAGACTTAATAATTATTCCCTTATTTATCTTCTAAACTGGGCGAGGGATGCTGGACACCTTGGACAGTCCATCTCTGGGACAAAGGGAGACAAACAAGACGTATTCCTAACATCTAGGAACAATGTAGAGTCTCCAATTAACCTAAAGATGTTTTTGGGGGGTGGGGGAACCCGAGCACCGGGAGAAGACCCCCGCATACATGGGGATAACATGCTAACTCCACACAGCAGGACTACAGCTGAGATTTCAACCTGCAACCTTGTTGAGAGGCAACAGCGCTAATCACTGTGCCTCCCTGATGCCCCATTTTTTTTCATAAGGGGGAGGGGGGTGGGATGGACAAGTCAGGTCATAAACACAGAAGAACGGCCTCCCTGTGGTCTCCAACAGACACGACTGAACACCAGAGTTTAAACACAAGCTAAGCTAAAAACGTGGGTTTTCAGACGCCACTGAAACTCGTGGGAGAGGACCGCGTCACCGCCTGAGTGGGTTCGATAGGGCCGCCAAACTAAAATCAGGAAGTCGGTGCAAGTCTGCTGAAATAGGGGTGATCATATTCACTCGTCGTCAGATTAGCTGTTTCTTGAGGGGGAGTGGTTAGTCGTCAGATGTGCTTTTGTGTTTACGGAGACACGTCCGAGTTATACACTTGGAGATCTTTTCCCGTTTGCTGCTGACGGTTGGTGGAAGTTCTCCTTGGGACCTGCAGTTTATTAAAAACTCGTCTGGCTCGGTGTCTTCCATATTTTCTAACGTGATGAGATCCTTAACCTGCTGAGCTCAGACTGCAGACCGAGTCTGCGCTGTTGCTCTGCTATAAACTGCTCCTCCAGTTCATCAGAGACTCGTTTTTGACTCCAGTTTCTCATCCAGTTCATGCATGAGGGTACGTCTGTGGGAGAAATCGTCTTTCAGGTTTTCACAAAGAGAAGTTTTATGTTGCAGCTGCTGCTCGACGCTCTGCAGCTCCTGAGCTAGCTTCCTGTCTGATTCGGCTCTTTGAACGTTCTGCTGGTCGATCACCAGGCAGAGATCCGCGTTTCTCTGCTTTCAATCGATGATTTCGTTTTTGAGGTGAGAATTTTCACCAATTATAGCCGTTTTTATCCAGCTCCGCCTCAAAACTCAGTCTGAGCCTTTTCTCTTCAGAGAGATTGTTTTGGAGTTCTTCAGGAATTTCTGCCAGCTGTTTTAAAGTTCTCCAGTTCCTCGTCTCTTCTGCAGCTCTGTGCGTACATCGAGACGCAGAGATCAGCGTTTCTCTGCTGCAACTTGCTGATTTCTTGTTTCAGCTGAGAAATCTCAGAGTTTCGCTTCAGAGCTCAGCCTCTGCTGAAAATGATGTCATCTGATAATGAAATAACTTAATTTTGTCAAAATTTAATCTAAATGTTATGAATTTTTTTTCATTCCTTTAAATTGTGTTTATTATGAAACTTTATTTCAGAGGTGATTTTTCCATAATAATTACGGGACGTACCTTTTGGGTGTGTTATGTGTGCCATGACTTCTCTAAGCTTTTTGATTTACTGTGGTGAAATTATTAGCAAAAATATTATTTTTTACATAGGCTGCGCAGTGGAGCAGTGGTTAGGGCTGTTGCCTTGCAGCAAGAAGGTTCCTGGGTTCGATTCCCGGCCTGGGATCTTTCTGCATGGAGTTTGCGTGCGTGGGTTCTCTGCGGGTGCTCCGGCTTCCTCCCACAGTCCAAAATCATGACTGTTAGGTTGATTGGTCTGTCTACATTGTCCTTAGGTGTGTGTGTGTGTGTCTCTGTGTTGCCCTGCGGTGGACTGGCTCTCTGTCCAGGGTGTACCCATTGACCGCTGGAGATGGGCACCAGCCCCTACCCACACCCCCGCGACCCTACTTGGACAAGCGGGTTCAGAACATGGATGGATATTTTTTACATTTCATTCTGGGTTTGTTCTTCTTACCATGTGAAGAAAAATGCACGCCGGACACCCACTCATGCTCCCCTTACACACCCTATTCACTCTGGTCCCGGTACTGCTGCACCAGGGGTAATGGTTAGCTCTGCTAGCCAAGACACGCTCTGCTCTTTCCTTCCTGTGGGTGGTCCCAAGCCAAGGTGGGCGGGGCCATCAACAGTAAATCTCCCTATGACGTAGAAGAGACTGGCTTGTTTCTGACTCGATCGTCTTCCCGTCTGTTTCCATTCTGCGGCGGATGCAGGTGCTGGAGGGTGGAGAACATTTTCATGTCCAGCACGCCTGACGGCGAGGCCCTGAGATTCGCTCTGGAAATGAAAACTCTTTAAAGTCTTTTAGACGTTTTGCAAACTCCCTCCTGAATGTTGTTCGTAGCTCAGTCAGACGTGTGGCTGTTGTTGCATCTGCCTACCGGCTGTTTTCCTTCTCTATGTTTTCTG
>SSNQ01034634.1:189003-212312 GCA_006942095.1 Nothobranchius kuhntae
GTGTCATTTGCCTCCAACCTTTCAGAGGAAGGCGAGAAACTCACCAATGACAGTCTCGAGGGGGCGGGTCTGAATAAATTCAATGCAAATGGCTGTCTGCTTCAGAAACAGACCGCACATCAATCTCACCCCAGCAGGTTGTCTGCAGATCTGTGCTTCAGGAGAAAACGGGTGTAAAATAAGCCCGTTTGATTAGGTGGTTTAGTCGATGCTGCCTGCAGGCGAACACTTAAACTAATGCTCCAACGCATAAAACATTTCTGTTTTCAGAAGGACCTCTTCCGTTCAGAACAGCGGAGGAAACCTTAAAATCATGATACCACCTTAAATCTGGACTCTGAGTTCTGATTCTGATTTAGTGCAACAAAAAAAAACGATTAAAACTCGTCATTCAAATCATGAAGAAAAAGCCAGAAAACAGCAGATGTTCTGAGTCTGTTCTCTAAAATAAAGTGGAAATGGGAGTCCTGGCTGATTCGCTGGAATCCTGCTTCCACTCTCACGGGATGTGATTAGTCAGTCATATTAATGTCAGCCTAACTCTGACAGGAGCCAAGAGAATCAGATACAAGAAGCAAGCCTCTGGGGAAATCTCAGCCTTTAGGGAAGTTACGTGGAGCTCTCATTAATACCTGCAGAGCCGAACTGGCAGACGTTTCCACGGCAATCACTGCTGGGTTCAGAACGTGGGGTGAGGAGCTTCAGAGTCCGATACTCTGCACAAGAGCTTTGATGCCCGAGGCTGCAGGGCTGACAAGGTCTCCTAAAGGGGGGGGGTCTGGAAAGGTCAGGAATTAGTGGTGGAGGATTAAATCCCCTGAAGTGGAGGTGAGTGAGGAGAGGGCGTGATAATCACCCAGGAACTCCAGAGTTATTGAGCTGATCCAGTTGGGTTTGAGGCTTTTTACTCGTCAGAAATCCAGATGATTATAAAAGTTTCAGGTTGAACAGATTGACCCGTGTCCTGCTTCAGGTCCTTTATCATCCCAGAACCAGCGTCTCATTGACTGGAACACGTCTGTGTGGATTCTCTCCTCCTGAAGACATTCCTCTGCGTTGTGGTCTTTTGTTGTCATGGTCTGCGTCCTGCGTCTCCCTCATGTGTCTCCTGGTGTTCCCCAACCCCCTCCAGGCTCTCTAGGTTTCCCTTACGCTTTTCCTTAGACACCTTTAATCATTAGTCTTCTGTTAAGTGTTTAATCTAGTCTGTTTTCTCCCTCTAGTTCATTTTGCTCCCTTCCCCATTTGTAGGTCTGTTTCCTCCCCTGCTCCGTTGTGCTCCTCCTGTTTATTGGTCTCACCTGTGTTGTGTATATAACCCTGTCTGTGTCTGGTCATTCTTCTTCCGGCTCTCGGAGGGTGCAGACGCTTTTTTCCTCCTCTCCTCCATATCTTATCCTCAAGGCCCTTTGTCTGTCTGTGTGCTGGGTGCACGGCTGCTTCTGCATTTTTCTGGAAACTGAAATTCACTAAAATGGATCTCGTCAGCTGGTCTCTCAACGCGATTGATAAAAGTTTTCCAATGATGAGAACGGGAGAAGCGGCTCCCAGATGCCCCGCCGCGACAGACCCAGTTGGACACGTCATGGACTCCTGGAAACAGTGGAACTTGACTTGTTTATCTCAGCTGTCTGTGGAGGACTCTGAAGACATGTGGATATTCGTGGTGTTGGTGCCAGGTTTCCTGCTCATTGGCCTTGGAGGCTTCCTGGCTTACCAGAAAATTAACGAGCTGTCGAGGAATATTGGCCTGATCCCGGAGCTCAGAGATGGTGTGCACCGCGCTGTGAATTCACAGACTCACATAATTGTCGAGATGAATCGTAAGCTTGGGACTTTGGCCGAGATTCATTCTTTGGCACAAAAGATGGATGCCATCAAGGATAGAGTGGACGAATCAGCACGGATTGGGATAGATTAATGTCCATTATTGGGACTTTGAGAGGTTGAGGACCAACAAACTGTAAGACAGAGAGGAAATGATCTCTGTCTGGCCCCAAAACAATTTCTAATCAGAATCTGGCGTCCTCGAGCCTGCAGGCTGCAACAAAAACTCCCCCCTCAGAAGATATGTGGAGTGTGCCGTCGCTATGGCAACTCAACTCTGTCTGCTTTCCCAGCCTGGCGGGACTGCGGGAAGGCCGCTGAAACGTTCCAGGGTCACTGCAACCCTCCAACCCTCAATGCCCCTCCAATCCACACTGAGGTGACATGCGCTGCTTATGGTGGCTGCAGGAACTGAAGTGGGGATAGTCCCAACCCACCTCCCCACCTAGTGGACACTTATGTTGTGTTGTCTGAAGTCTGTTGCATTTCTGTCTGAGGTGTTTTTTTTTTTTGCAGAGCAAAGCTGCCCTCCTGGTGGAGGGTAACTCTGAAGTGCCTTTTTTTCCCTCCACCTGAACCAATCCTCATGTAACCCTCTTATCTCTATTAAGGTAGCACGACTCAGGGTTGCGAATGACCACAGTCACCAGTTCTTGTCACGTGTCTTACCCATGTATGTCCGATCTCTGAATTGTGTGTACTGAAACTCTAACTTCCCTCTGGGATTAATAAAGTATCTTTGATTGGTTTCATTTATCCTACAAAACCATGACAAAAGCCTGTTATGGACTTGCTACATCACATTCCTGCCCTCCTCCTTTAAGGGTGTACTACCTCTAAGCTTCATACATTCTCAAGAGAGAGAGAGAGTCAGCCACCGTATTGGACTTTCCTGTCCGATAGCAGATCATATGGCTGCAGAGCCAAGTACCAACCAGCAAGTCTTGTGTTTGAGTCCTTCATCCTGCGAAGCCGTTGCAGAGCACGATGATCAGTCTCCAGGCTGAAACGACGTCCCAACAGCTAGTATCTCAGCGACTCGACCGTCCATTTCATTGCCAAGCACTCCTTCTCCACAGTTGAACATCTAGTTTCTCGGCCCAGCAATGTCCTACTCAGGCAACAGGTCTCCTCCCTCCATCCACTTCCTGCAACCAAACTCCAGCCACACCTGCACCAGACCAGACGCATCAGTTTGCAGAATGAAAGGTTGATCAAAATCAGGAGTCTGGAGTACTGTGTGTTCATTTATTGCCTCCTGAAGATCAGTGAAAGCATGGTCACATTCAGCTCTGTCTCTGGGTCCTAACCTCCTCCTGGCTCACAGCGGGACTTTTTTACATCCTTTACGACACGTTTGGGTTTTTATAACGCATTTATACACACAGGAAATTCCAGGAACTCAAAAAAGTTTTTTTACCCTAGTCTCCTTTTTTGATTGTTATTTTGTTGCAATTGACTTGTGAGATTTTCTTGTCTTTAATTATTTGACCGAGTCACAACTTGATTGAAAAGTTTCCTAGAGTCTCACACTGTTTTACAAAATGTTCACATTTAATTTCAGTTAATGAAGCAAGGCCTTGCAATTGATGCAAGGATGTTGACAAGCATCGCAAGTGTTTTTAGATATTTGGAAGTGATTGCAGTTTTTGCCGTGAGACCCTGGTTTTGGTCTGAACGCGCTGTGAGAGAACGTTGGGAGGGAGGGCAAACAGACTGGGTCATCTGGTTGTGACCTGAACAGTTGGGGTGTGAGCAGCTGGAGGACTTCGGAAGACTTTAAGACATTTTGGAAACTCTTTCAAAGCAGCTGCTTGCGTTTCGCAGCAGACGTTCGTAGTGAGATTCTGACTCCCCGAGTCCCAGGACATGACATCATCTCCCTCTGCTAACAGAGGTGCTTCTTCTGTTACGTCATGTTTCCTGCGGTGGCTTCAACAACGACGCTTCAGTCCCCGAAGCGCTGTGGTGTCTCCAGAGCTGCAGCATGAAAGCACAACTCCTTTTGTCGTTTTAATGGACGTCAGCATCAACAACAGGTTAAAGCGACTGACCCCAAACGCTGAGAATGAAAGTTCGTTTAGAAACGACAGGATTTTACAGCAGACGTTTCCGACTGTTTTATCTCAGCGGCTGCTCTCTGCGGCCGAGCCGTTGTCTTTCCCGGCAGCACTTTCACCTGTACTGCAGCAACAAAGTCCCCGCTGCTGGAATCGATGCACTTGTCATTCACAGCTATGGGCGGATCAGCAGAAAGGTCACGAACTCCCAAAACGTCGATTCCTCCTCTAAAGCATGCCCCCTCTTCCTCCCAACGTGCCTGACAGCAGCCCTCACAACGACATCACCGTGTCGTTTCACCGCATCTCTTCAGTTCTGCTGGTTGCTGTTAGTAAAACGAGGCTGGTGAGCAAAATGAAGCCTAAACGGCCTGAATTCAACGTTGGGAGTCGTGTTTTATTAAGTTATGTGTAGATCAAACGAGCTGACTGGAAGCAGTTGGGAATTCTCATCTAGATGTGAATATTTTTATTGTAATGAAACACATTTCCATAAGGCGCACAGAGGTCGCTTCGTTAAGATTGTGAGAAATTAATCCTAATTTATAATAATGAGTGTGCAAGAGTCCTGACAGCACACTAGTGAGCAGCCTTCTCTGCCTTGTGCGTTTCTTTCTGGGATGCATATTATGGGCTGTGCTACGACTCCTCAGTGTTCACCAGACATGTGCAGCTCTGAATCCATATCTACTGCCCCGCTGGAGTAAAACTGTTGACGACGTCCTCGGTGGTTATTATTCATCCCAAAGATAAACATTAGACTGGTTCAATCAGAGATAACCGTAAAAAGATTCAGACAGGACCCAGTCGGTGGGCTGATAGAGGAGAACACTCGCATCTCAGAGACTCTGCTTCAAATTCAATTATAGTCGTGTCTGTCTGTCTGTGTTGTGTTTCGGGAGAAGTTTGGAGCAACTAAAAGGCTGCTGGCGGCGGAGACGGTGGATGAAACCTGACTGGAGGGAACAGCAGCATGTTAACTTCCTACATCATCTAATTCTTAAAGGTTAGGCTGGAGTCAGAGAAAGTCAGCGTGCACGATCCCATCCATCACGGAGAGGCAGGAAAATCCTCGGTAACAAAGCAAACTGCAGATTTTTAAGTGTAGTGGTCACAGAACTGATTCGCCTCCTAACTGGATCTGATTAAACAACCTGGAGCTTAAAGTCGGCTTCATACACACGAATCGTTATGGAGCTTTATTTAAACAAGAAACCTATCTATGATGGTAAAAAGGGATGACCCACGCTGGAGCCTTGGTTCTACATCAGAGAGAACAACAAGGACCAGAGGGCAGCCTGACTCAGTCTGTGATGTAGTGAAAAAGGAAAAAGCCAGAGAAGTTTGTACTCTGGAGAGGATTTATCTCCACCTCTTTCAACAACTCTTACGTCGAGAGGTGAGCAGCCTTAGCTAACGTTAGCCATGATAAAGTTGAATCCCTCCAACCAGGCGGCTGGATAATGGCTTGTTTTATTACCGTGACATGTGTGCTCTTGGTTATCTTCAACGTGAAGCCAGCTTTAGGTCCTTTAGATGTACGAGTCTGTGGTCTGAACGCTCCATCCACGTCTTTAGTATATTTGTTAATGAAAGCAGAGTTTAATGATGTCATGTTCTGGTGCAGGAACTGGTTTTATCGTGATGAAGAGCAGTTTCCTGTGCTAAACGGCAGCCAAAACACGTATCAGCAAGAACATGACCGCTTCAACACCCTTTCACCCTCACCGTTCTGTAGTTAATTCACCTGCTCAGCAGCTCGTCAGGCTCTGCAGAAGCCTGCTGATTCAAATCAGGTGTGATGGAGCAGGAAAACTGTCTCTGTCACTTAACATTCATGGACTCACCCATCTTCACTCGCAACAGAAAAGGTGCTAGTTTAGCATCCAGAGAACATTTCCACCAGTAGACGCTACCTGTTAGCATTAGCAGCTCCACCACCCAGCAGAACTCCACCAGGCTTGTGTTAATTGTGACGATAAAGCATCAACATTGCAGAGTCAGTGGTAGGGTTGCATTGCTGTCATGCAATCAGAAGTAAGATGTCCAAATATCAGGAAGTAAATATTGCCGTCTGAAGTTTCTACTTCCTGAAACGGCGCACCAGAGCTTTTTTCCCCAGAGTCCGACTTTAAAGGCATTCCTTCCTACTGATTAAATGAGCATTCCACACCTTTAATGCTAATATCTGTTTGTAATTGCTCTCAAAACAAAAATAATAATCATCATCATCAAAAAAAAATGTTCCAGGCACTCGAAACACTTTCCATTATTCAGGCACTCACACATTCACTCACAACTGGATGAATGAATGACATGGTCCTAATTGTAGATTTATATCTCATAGAATGGCTTCAAACCGAATAAAATGTCCTCTGAAATGTGACCAAATAAGCATCTTTTCCTTACAGAAGAGTATCACAAACGAATGTAAAACATGCAGGTTTTCTGTGGCGCAGGCATCTGCATGTGTGAGCCTGCTGCACGCTGCTGCCTCGCTGACACGACGTGATTAGCCCGATGTAATCAGGATTTGATTAGGAACACCAGTCAGCATCCGTATTAACCAGCCGTTAAATAAACATGAACACTAACTGTTGAAGCCATGAGATCTCACAGCAGAAATGAACAAATGCTTTCTGAATCCTTCTCATCTCAGCTCCACCATGATTGTAACGTCTTGTTGCGTAATCTCTTCAGGATGTTACACGCTGTGCAATTGTCCAGGATGCTAGCAGACCATGAAATTAATCTGCCGTGATAAAAAATTCATTATTCCAGCCATTTTTTTCCCAACCATCTCAGAGGAGTTCTTGCTGTCAACGCAGGGCTGAACGATGGACAGCAGCACTCGTTTGTTTTCACTTTGAACACCAGCTGTAACAAGCAAACGTGACATTTTAGATGAATTATGGAGAACAACAAATGACCCTCAGGGCTGCAAATGTCATCACATACCATTCACTGTGTCCAGAGGCTTAGAGTTCCTGCTCACCTGAGAGAAACAGCCCTCAGGCTGTCTGAGCGGGATCTCTTTACTTTAAAGAAACAAACCCCCAAAGAGTCAGAGGGGGTGGGGTCACACCACTGATGTCTGTTCTATTGAAGAAGGTGGTTGCAGGTTTAACCGGCAGTTTCTTTTTCACATAAGGCCCATTTCACGTGACACGATAATTATTGACTCGAGCCTTCAATTTTAACATCTTTGGGGACACATCCAATCACTGAAACGGCTCTAAAGATAATCTTATCAGATAATCCTGCCATGTGTGGTGTTTTGAGAGCACTCTCGTCTGTTTGGAAGTATGTGCGGATCACTCCAATCATAATTCAAGGATATTAAACATGTTGGATTATCTTGGTTTGATAATTATGACAAACAAGCGTGCTGCATGTTAAATGTGACATGTAGACGTTTAGCATTAACTGTAAATGTGCAGGCTGCGCAGTGGCACAGTGGTCAGAGCTGTTGCCATGTAGCGAGAAGGTCCTGGGTTCGCTTCCCGGCCTGGGATCTTTCTGCATGGAGTTAGCATGTTCTCCCTGTGCATGCGTGGGTTCTCTCCGGGTTCTCCGGCTTCCTCCCACAGTCCAAAAATATGTATGTTAGGTTGATTGGTCTGTCTAAATTGTCCTTAGGTGTGTGTGTGTGTGTGTGTGTGTGTGTGTGTGTGATTGTTTGTCCTGTGTGTCTCTGTGCTGCCCTGCGATGGACTGGCTCTCTGTCCAGGGTGTACCCCGCCTGATTGCCATTGACTGCTGGAGATAGGCACCAGCCCCCCGTGACCCTACGTGGACAAAGTGGGTTCAGACAATGGATGGATGGATGGATGGATGGATGAATGGATGGATGTAAACGTGCAATGAAAGACTGTGACTAACCCAGATTACAGAGTGTTACAGTAGTCCAGCCTTGGACTGATAAAAGCTTGGATGGCTTTTTCAAGGTCAGGGCGGTTCAGGAATGGTTTAACCTAAGCTAAGGGCCTTAGTTGAAAGAAACTAGCTTTGAACTCATCTGTTAATCAAACTTCATTCCACTGAATTGGAAATTGATTAAAAACTAGAAGAAAACAAAGAACAACTGTTCTGGAGATACGCTGCTCCTTTGCTGAAACTAAATGATAAATGAGCCGCACTTGTACATCGCCTCTCAGAGTAAGGACTCCAAAGCGCTTTACACTACAGTGTATCATTCACCCATTCACACACACATTCACACACTGGTGGTGATGAGCTACGATGTAGCCACAGCTGCCCTGGAGCGCGCTGACAGAGGCGAGGCTGCCGAGCACAGGCGCCACCGGTCCCTCCGACCACCACCAGCAGGCGAGGTGGGTTAAGTGTCTTGCCCAAGGACACAACAGCAGAATTCTCTGTCTGGAGCCGGGATTGAACCTGCAACCTTCCGATTACTGGACAACCCGCTCCACCTGTTGAGCTACTGCTGCCCTCTAAAATCTCCGTAACGAACACAGTCAGTGACAAAGATCTCACACGAGGGCAACAATTAGCAGAAACAAACGTTCCGGTTCACGGTTAGCAGGAGGTCCAAAGCCCCAGAGCTGATTCTGGAACACTGCTGATCGGATGAAATCTGATTATTCCCTCAGCTCATCTCGTGGTCGTACCTTTTGATGCCTTTAGTTCAAATCTCAGATGTTTGTGAAACAATGAAAATCTTTCTTTTTAGAATTGGAAATAAAATTGGAATAGACTTTATTAATCCCTCAGTGGGGAAATTCACTTGCTACAGAGGCAAGGAAGAAGAAAATAACACGATTACAGGTAAACACACAGAGGCATTAAGCTATTATTGTACCCTCCATCACTAAAAACAACAAATAAAAGTACACTTGGGTTTCCAGAACTATGCAGCATAAGGGACGCAGACATGCTAATGTACATCTGGTATTGCACAAGTATTGAACATGTACAGAATTTTGCATCAATGCTATTGCGTAACAAGATAATGCCAGTACCAGTTAAAGTGAGGAGTTATACGCTCTCACTCTTATTTGTTTTAATGCTTGTTGTTGTTTAGTTGTTGTTATTTTTGATTGCTATTGTGGCATTGTTGGTGTAGTGTTGTTTTATTAGCATTGTGTCACTGCTGCTGCTGTTGTTGTTATTTGCACTTCAAATGATATCAGCTGTAGCGTCCAGAAATGGTCCGTTATTCATCTACAGTTTGACCTCTTCAGTCTCCGGTCACATGAAGACATGAGTCTACATCTAGTGCCTTTAGTCTGCTGGATCCTGCTGTTCTGTCAGTTGGAGTCCAGGCCTCTGCAGCTTTGAACACAGTGTTCCCGTTTCAAGGCCTTAAGCTTCCCCTTATCGCTTCGACTGTGTAGCGTTATGAATATTATAATTGTCTGCCCTTACCAGCTGCCCCTTCACACAGTAACGACGTGTAGGAATCGCCAAGGTCGAGTGCTGGTTTCTGAATGTTTACATTCCAGGAGAAGAGACAGAAGAAGAGAAGAAGAACGCTTTCCATTAAGTAATCAAAGTACTTTATTTGTGATAAAGCTAATCAAACTATATGTTGATCAATATTAATCAGGTGACTGATCTGTGAAATAAAGATGTCATGATTTATGTGTTTAATGAATAAACAGGACTCTGCACCAAACAGACTGATCAACATAACATAGAAACGTATGACACATTGGCTCTCATCCAATCAGAACTTTCGTCTGTGGTAGGGCAGAATCTGGGCTGTTTACTGAAGTTGTCCAATCCGGTTTACTAAGATTTGTAAACAACTGGGAGATATAAAACAAGGCAACGCCATTTTATCGGCAGTTCCATTTTAACCTCAGTTCTGTTCAATCTGAGCTCCTAAGGAGTTCCATCATCCTCGCTAAGAAAAGTACAGGCCGGCCAGCTGCACTTTCCTACTTTAAGCTGAGAACTGTCAAGCTGGAAATTTCTGTCGTTTGAACAAGACGACGGCTCCTTCACAATAAGAGCTGAACCCGCCGAGATCTGCTGCTACTGCCGGAGCTATCCGTAGACTGGTTTGTCGTGCTGCACCACTGTTTCATCAGCCCAGCACCAAGGGGATTCTAGGACCTGACACTCCCGATATGACCGCGGGAGACTCCATAGGTACGTGGTCACGGCACAAGATGGCGGCTCATGTCATAAGCTTCTGAAGCCTCGTGGTAGCCTAGTCATAACAACCAGATTCGCTACGTCAGCCTAGAGATTCTGAACAACACACACACACACACGCACCAACACTATAACATCCAAATCCATATGCATCCATCACAGAGAGTCCTGGTAGATTGTAAGAATTTATAATTATAGAAATTAAAGATTCTTAAACGATCCCAACTCTCTCTTTTCTTGTCTCTCAGTCAATACAGAGTGTTTAAGTAAACTCCCTGATGATAAAAACAACCTCTTCTGATTATAATATCTGGATCTAGTTACAGTGTATAAATATACGATCTACATTTCACTACAACAGGATTCCTCCTGCCTCTGAATAAAAGTGAACATTTTCAGTTCACTAATCATATAATGAAATGGACAATAGGGTTAAAAGAAACGTTTTGATTAATCAGTGCTTAAATTATTAAGGTTGAAATGAATATTGTCCTGCAATGATCCATTTATCTGATAGTCAGTCTACGTGGCGAGCTAATCAGCCACACACTCATACACAAGGCTAAAGTAATTTCATGACACATAGATATTGTCTTATCCACAAATCAGAGCATCCTGTATCTGGGACAGGTGCGGGTCTGAGGTTCGTTTAACACCTCTTAACACGGCACGTCCTGGTTGGCCATGTAATCATAATATGGGAATATTAAAACAGAATCACTTGCTGAGTGACTGTTAGTTTTGAGCCGAACTCCGGACTGGCCACCGGAGGAAAACTCTTCTCCCACCGCATCTTTGACAAGCTGTCAAACCTGTTCGCGCGCTACAAAGCTGACACAGAAACTTGTTCCTCCAGCTATTCAGAAACCGCATGCCCCCCCCCCATTTTTTCCAAAGTCAAGTTTTGACCCCTGCACTTTTTACTATCCAAAAACAATATTACGCTATATTAAATTGACACTGGTTGAGCTCTAGGACCAAGCAGAAAACAACCGTTTGTCTTGAAGCCTGCCCCCCCCCCATGGGTTGATATCCTATATTTGTAGAGAATATCACCTTATTGGTCATAAGTAACGGTACTACTGTATGTTGAGCTTAAAAGCAACATATTTTACTCTCACAGTCGAGAGCAAAAACAAGTCAGAATAAACAACGACACATTTTCTGATGGCGTCATGCTTTCTTAACCATCTGTTTATGATACAATCAGCTGTTCGGCACATTTCAATCATTCATTCTTCAGCCTGACTCTTTCATACAACAATATTCTTACCCTGGTGAGGATCCAGAAGACCTGACTCGGTCTCTCAGCTGAATACCTCAAACTTTTCTTATGGACTGAGACACTGATGCTGAAAGTCAAATCATCTTAAAATGCAGGAGACGGAGCAGGAGGGAGGGTCCTACAGCTGAGAATCTGTTTTTGTTCTCAGGCTGAAAAGCATAGAAGACGATGGAGTAGCTGCTCCGCTACGGGTCCGTCCGGTTCACATTATCAGGATTTCTCACGCCGCTGAATTACTCGTATAAGAATTGTGTGTGTGCCTCGGGTCAGAGCTCCCATCAAACAGAACAGATTACATTACAAATAATCATGAAAGGATTCATGTAGAAGAACTTTCAACCCTGAGGTTGCGTCACAGACAGCTTCTTGGATGAAAGAAATTCTTACCGTAACTTTAAAATGGTTCAATTTAAAACTAAAAATAAGAAATCAATTTAAAAAGAGCTGCTGTAAATGTGGAAACCCATTACCAGGAAGCGTTTGTTAAATTATTTCAAACAGTTTCAGTGTGGAACACTGAAAAAAAAAACTTTTAATGATTATTTCTAATTATAATCAGTCTGAGTTTTTCATGCAGGCTGAACATGATAATAGTCTCCTACACCTATCTCCTGCATTAGCTTCAGATAAAAGTAGACGGTGAAACTCCAGGATTAGAAACGCCTGACGGATCTACGTCACGGGTCGTGCCTGCAGTGTGAAGGAGACGTAACTAATGACCCCTAGAGCATTTCACCACTTCAGACTCTTAATCTGAAAAGTACTTCCTGTATTTTAATCAGAGTTTTGGCCTCTCCTCACAGCTTAAACTAGTGCAGCCACTGCTTCAGCCTGCCAGGTAATCACCGTTGCTACTGGTAATTACTGGGTTTTATTAAGCTGTGATTTAAAGTACTACCTGTGTTACGACCCCTGTGGGCGTGCTTGTGGTGGGTCACTTACCTGCACTTGCCAGCTGGTTATCTGGTGTGATACGAAACAGCTGAGGACCGATAACGCTCCATGCTTCATGCTCACACACATCTGTGCGGTTGGCTTTGGTCTCATTTGCTTTTATTGCTTCACCCATGATGAAACCCTTTGATACTGACCATTTAAATAGGTTTAATAAATGATTCATTATCAAGTCTGACTACCGGATCCAGGTTTAACCCTTTATAGGGCGCTGATTAAAATCCTTCCCGGGGTGCCATCGTGGGAAAGTTTTCTTCTGTGGTGATAATTTTCAAATGAGTTTATTTCCATGCAGAAAATCACCCAAATGTGATCAAATATAAACGCTGATATTACAGAACATTATGATACCCTTTAGAACATGTAGTTATGCTAGAATAGTGTACAGCTATTATTCAGATGATAGAACATTCTTGTGGAATGATTTTTTTAAGTTGTTGAACAATAGATATGATTTCAGATCCAACATAGATTATTGGAATATTTTAGATTGTTATGTATTTAAGGATCTGCCTCAGCGTCATCTTCCTCTTCTTCTTCATCACCGATGGCGAGATTGGCTGATCCACTAACCGTCCTCTTCTATTTTTCATCAACATCTTTATATGAAACAGGAAAATATGTAAAATATTATATTATTATTTCTTGTAGCGTGATGAATTGTCCATTTCTGACCTAAAGGCCCTGCTCTATTTGCTCTGGCCAAGCAGAACCATAAGTTTCTGACACAAGCCTAGCCTACAAGATACGGGCCAAGGCCACTCGTGCCCTGTGCTCTTACCTGAACTGTAGCTTCCTCAGACAGCACAAGAAAGAAGACCAAGAACTCTCTTGTCTTTAAATAATAATCAAATAACTTTGTTAGTCCAAATAACAATATGAAGCTCAATGTCAATCAATCTGTGAAATGAGATTAATTACTTGAAATTATAATCCTATGATAGTATATAATAAGTAATATAACTTTAAACTAGACGCTAGACTCATCCCACGTAATACTAAAGTCACGACACATTTCCTTTTTCTGATCCAATCAGAACCTTCCAGATCTGACGCGAGGTGTGGTTTTGTCAATATTTACATGTTATGTCAAGATGGCGCCCTTGATCGGCTGCGTGTCTGCTCGGCTCCCGACCGTTTTTGTTTTTCTTTTCTATTTTATGGTTTTTCTTTTCTATTCTATGGTTTCCTCAATATATAGTGTTCATTCTCTGCTGGCGTATGATCGGGACTTCCTGCTCTCGATCCGGTCTGGAATGGACAACCTCCAGGATTCTACTGCGGGACCCGCTTTTCCACCGCAGCTGGAGTCTGATATTAGCCAAGCCTTCAGGCTTGTGATGCCTGTTGGTTTGCCGCTGCCTCGGAGACCGTGGAGAAGGAAACGGGGGAAGCGAGGCGGCTTCTTCGTTCAGCTCCGAAGGATCCGGCGCGGCGAGGCCATATCGGAGCGCTGCTCCGTGACTGTGATGTGGCGGATCCAGCGTCATCTCAACTGTGTTGGGCCGATCTCGCTGCTACCGGGAGCACACGGAGCTGAATGTTCCATGGATGCGTCTGAAACGAGGATGTCCTGCCGGCTGGGAGCTCTCGGAGCGGGGAGCTGCATGAGCGCGTGGGATGTGAGGATGATTCGCCGGCAGGGTGCCCACGCGCGTTTCGGCTGCTCTCGTTCTGGCCGGCTCATTCAGCGGGGAAGAAATCCCGCCAACCTGCGGTATGTCGCAAGATCTGATGGAAACGGACTTTCTCTACAATCATGTTTACATGTTTGTTGAGTTGATACGAAGTGTTGCTCAATCCCTGCAATAAAAAGATCCGATCTTCTGGTTAAATTTACTCAAAGATCCATTAAGGTGATATTTCATTTCACATTCTATGGTTCCTGATTAAATGTAAGAACATCTTCTCTACATTCTTCACCATCATTACGAACATTTCTAAATAACAATAAATGTTACCTAATTTTCTGTACTTGTTTGGGGCGTATGATGAAAAAGGGCAGCTTTGATTTTCATGATTTTGCCGACTTTGTAAGGTTTAACGTTTACGACGCATATATCCCTATTTAGCACAGCTGGTCACCCTTCTAATGTGAGAGTTTATTACATTTACTAATGTTATTTTTAAAGATCTGACTGTAAACGTGAGAGGAGACCGAGCTGCACAAAAGCAGTCTTGCGGTTCTGCAGACTTACCGATGTTTGGCGCATCACAGAACTGGTGGTCGAACGGCACCGTGGTACAAACTGTGACTAGCTTGGTCTCTGACGTCTGGCTGGGTGAAATCCAATCAGGGTTTGCCACCCCAATGATGAAGACCCACATGTTTATTCCTTCTGTGTGATGAGGTATTTAAAGCAACTTTCAGGAGTTTTCCCCTTTCAGAATGAAATCCGTAAAAATAATTGTGAACGCATCTCCATTACCGACGCGGCCGCCATGTTGGCGGCCTATGAGTCCTTATTTGTTGCTTGTTACTACTGACAACAGCCCACTTAGTTGCGTTCTTGCAGTTTCATTTAATCTGTTTTTCATTTGATCGGTTATATTACGCAGCTGTGGTAAGTGGCTGCTGTGTTGTGGGGTGCAACACGTGATCGCCAGCGGAATAAAGATGGAAAACGGGCTGATTTTTCACCGTTTTCTTGCTTGGAGGCACAGCTGTGAGACCAAGTAGCATAACAAAGTTTCGTTCGCTGACAGACTCTCTGTTGCTGCGTGCTGAAGCCACGCTTTCCGTCCCGCTAGAAGACGGTAGATCATCCCCGGAGAGGAAGCATTCTTCCTCCGAATCCGAATCTGCCAGTCTTAGACGAAGAGCTTCGTCAGCACTGAACATTCCTCTCTGCATTGTTTTTTTTTTCCTCTACCACTCGCTCGCTCTCACTCGCTCTGACAACCTCCGCAGCTCTGCGACTGGTGGGCGGGGTTCAAGCTCTAAATACTCAAAGTTTGAAAGGTAACACACCCACAAATGCTGCTTGGATTGAAGTTACAGGTGTCTGCCACCCCGAGTGTAACGTATTCGCTGCATGAGGGCTCATTTCTGCTGCTGTGGCTTGTTAAATGCAACATTGCTGCTTGTCGCAATTCTGCGACTTTGGCACTTAAAGGGTTAACATGGCTGCACACATCCCAGAATGCTACGCGTAATCCCGTGTGATCCCAAGCCGTATTACCGTTAGCTTGTTCAAACAGCGGCCGGCTCCGAACTCTGACTGGTTCTTTTCTCGTCTGGTCCCGCCTCTCCCAAATGCTGTTTGGTTCTTTTTTCTGTTTGGATATTTGCTAATGTCAATTATTGCTGTCGCCTTTAATTTACTGAATAATCCCAGAATGCTGCGCGTAATCCCGTGTGATCCCAAGCCCTGTTGTAAAGAATTGTTATTAAAAACTGAGACCTTCTTCAATAAAAAGATGAATATTTTCATTAGAGCACTGAGGTAATCTACTAATGTTCCTCGTTTTATGATGCTTTTGTAGAAAATCAGAAGTTTACAGACACAATATTATTATATACTCACATGTTTTAATGACTCCGCTTCGTTTACACTTGGTGTTGTATCCAGTGCGGCTTGTTTATTGTGAGCTGTTAAATGAAATGATGCATTAATACGAAACAAAGACCGTTTCTGTCCTTCAGATTAACTCGTTCATCCACAGCTGATATTCCAGCAGCACACACTCGCATAATAAAAGACGCCTCTCATTTCCATTCTGTGTAAAACTCAAACATGTATTTATGACAAACACTCTTCTTTGCTCCAATTACGGCTCTGCCGAGCGAGACGCCGTCACACTTTTCCTCTTTGTGGTTACAACACAAGCAGATAATTACAGGTTTGTTCTGGACGAGCGTCTCGGAGGCCGCCCGCCCGCCCGGCGTGATGCGAATGCTCTCAGAAACGGCTGAGGTAGCAGATCCCGCTAGCATCGCTGATAAGATCCACTCTGCAGCTTGTAGAGGACGAACCGTCGTCTTCCTGCTCGGGCAGCTCCGTTGTGCGCCGCTTTTTCCACTTGGACAACACAATACCCAGGATACACGCTCACTAAGTGAGGCTTTGGGTTTTACGGATCAGCTCTGATAAGAATTATAATGCAATTAATGCAGCCAAACATACCCGTGGGAGCAACTCGGAACCAGTCTGACCTTGGCTGGAAAAATCTGACCCATAAAGCACCAACATGAAAGTCCTTACCTTTGATGTTATTCAGCATAGCCGTCCGCTTAGTGCCCTCTGGGGGGCTGTTGATGTGCTCGCTGGAAAGCAGGTTCTGATACAAAAAATGAATGAGATGGTGTTTTCTTCTCAGAGGCATTCCCATTTCTTAGCACCTCAACAAGCTTCAGAGGATTACGAAGGCTTTTTGTTCACACACCTTGAACTTTTCTGCTGGCTTGTAAACCCTAAAAGGCCACATTTGGGGATTTGATTGAACCAACAGCCACTTTCATGCTGCAAATAAAGACGGCCAGACCAGACTCGATTATCATTCAGGAATATCTGGCAGAGCAGCGCTTTCCGTCTCCACAAAGTCATCATAAACTTCACGCCAAGGTTGTCCAAAAGTCACCAGCAAGTCACTTTAGCTCAGCAAACACCGGGAGCCTTCACAAACAAAACGTCTTATCCCAGCCTCCATCTGAACGATGCCGAGATAATTATCCAGGTGGGCCTCATCGGAATTCATTAGAAGCCCATTTTCTCCCAGAGACAATGTGGCTATTATGTCAAAATCCCTGTCAGCTATTTTTATCATATCTGCAGCAGATCTAGTCATCGGTGGATTCATGGGGAGGTAATTACCTCACACTCTGGAAAAGCGGGGTGGAGACGGGCTGATGGGGGCAGGGAGCCGCGGCACCAACCAGCACCCCAGGATCGGCTGCTGACTGGAGGACAAGATACAAATCAGGGAGACAAGGATATTTATGATTACCGTGCCACCCCGAAGAGAGCTGGATGTCAGCAGCATCCATGAGTTTGATTAACCGCGTTCCCCAGAACCAAACGGTGTCACCGCCAGTCGCGCCGAACCTCACCCACATCGCTCACTTCTGTCGGTCCAGAGGAAAACCAGCCGAGGTCTTTTTGTTTATTTAGCTTTGTGATCCAAACAAATGTGTTTAATTGGAGTGACATGTCTCTGTCATTCTGTCTTCCACCTGTCTTTTTCTGTCCTCGCCTACTTTTTCTAAACTCCTCCAAAGTTTTCCAAATGTCTGAATCCAATCTCCCTCTGGGGGAAAAAAGATATTTTATTTTTAGGCTTCGATAATAAAAAGGTATTAATAGGACAGTTGCTGCTGTTCGACATCACTCGTGTCACTGTCAAAGAGCTTTTCTCATCCTGACACACACCACAGGTAATTATCATGTGACACCTCAGAATAAAAACACATCCCGTGTAACGTTTCTTTTTATAACGCCTCATGACGTGTCACCAAACGCTATCAGAGATTTATTGATTTGCTTAAATAAAATCCTCCAGTCCACATCATAAAGACCTCTTTAAACTGGTGGAGTCAGAAGGTCTGCCGAAAGCCAAAGTGGGAAAACAGCAGCTGTATGTTGGTTTTTGGGCCCTCGCTGCTGGCGCTGCTGCTATCCCAACATGACCAATGACCACCTCACACTGGAAGCATCCGCGGAACGGTTTATTCGTTTATTTATTATTTATTTAACCAGGAAGGTCCCATTCAGATTAAAATCCTCATTTTCAAGAGAGTCCTACATTAGCAACTTCGTCTCACGGCAGAAGCTCCTCAGAGCTTGTGTTCGGTGTAGAGATACAACATCCATGTTGCACATTAGCGTTGGAGTCAAGTTGCTGTTATCCAGTCCGGGGTGAGATGTCCAAATATCAGTAAAGAAGATTCCAAATCCTGTCTTCTGAAGCTCAGCTGTGATGTTGCAGACTTGGCCCTGCTGAGCCAGGGGTTTGTAGGCTTGTCTGTGCCCTGAGTATTGCCTGCAAGGTATTCTTTCCTTCTAGAAACTACTGCAAATGTTAAAGTTAAAGTTCCACTACTTCATCGCACACTGGTGAAATTCATCTCAGCATCTAAGCCATCCCCGTGGGGAGCGGTGAGCTGCAGCTGTGGCTGCGCTCGGGAATCATTTCCCAATCTAAGCACTTAAAGCTGAGTGTGAAGCCGCGAGGCACTGGGTCCCATTGTTAAAGTCTTCGGTATGACCTGACCGGGATTTGAACCCCGATCTCCCAGTCTCAGGGTGGACACTCTACCACTGAGAGGGTTATTGATCATGTATTCATTAAACCAGTAGTTCACTCCTTTAAACCAGAGACAGATGCATCTGAGCACTTTCACACCAAAAGCTGGCAGCCCAGGCATTAGCAGCTCCACCACATGGCAGAACTCCTTCAGGCTTGTGATATTTGTGGAGATAAAACATCAACGTAACATTTTTTAAACAAGTTTTGGAAGTTTGGAGTGTTGGTAAAGTTGGAAAAGGGGCAGAATGGTCAAAAGTTCAGCTGCAGCTTTGGTCTGATCTCCTCTGGGATTTCATCTTCTCCTTCCATGCAGGAGCATCTGCTCACCTGACCTCTGCAGCCTTAATGAGGTCACGTGCTTCACGTTCAGCTTTTGTAAGTAAAAGCAGTTCTTCTGTTAATAAGGAAGTGTTGAACTGTGTCATAAAATTAAAATTAACCTGCAGTTATTAAAAAAGTTGCCCTAATATCACATCCTAATAAAGGGTTAACCACCAGATCAGTTTGGATATTATTATAAAACAGGTGAGGTAGTTTACCTGACACATTATGTTCTGGTCATCCACTTTCAGAGAAACAATTGAAGCTCCTAAGCCCCGCCCCTTTCATGGTAATCTGTTAAATTACACAATTTTCTGTCTCCATCTGTTTTTACCTCCATGAAACACAGGTCTGTAAACATTTTTCAGAATGTCTTCACTCTCGTTGCTCCGCGTAGCTTCGACGTTGGGGAACTTTGACCAGAAGCATCACGGGGAGTGGAAGATGTGTCCATCAGCACTTCAATGAGAACTGAAGACATCAGCTCAGAAACCATATTGATGAGTACTCTGTGGGCTCAGATGTGGTGTCAGGAAATCGTGGTGATGTCCAACTACTGGTGCGTGCCGCTGAGCCGGTTGCACTACTGTTGGGATCACAGGAAGGAGTCTGATCAGCTGGATGAGGGATATTGGGCGTGGCCACGGCTGAATGTGGGAGTGGTTTAATCCCAGCAGGTCGCATGTCAAAGGATGATTGGGCAAGATGTTGATCCTGAACTCTGCAAAAACAGCAGCTCACTGCTCCTCAGGGATGAATCGGATCCAGAGAAGATTTCCCCCAAGAGGGATCAATAAAGTATCAATTATTTTAATATTAATATTTATTACAAGGAATGTGCAAAGAAAAAAGAGTGTTTGATAGCCAACGCAGCTCCATAACGAGTCGTGTGAGTTTATTACAGACAGTCCAATAAGAAGCCACCGGTCCTCTCAAAGCAGAGTTAAAGCAGGACTTTCTAAAAATAAACACAGTAAAGAAAACTCGTCTTCCCTCAATCCTTCATCAGGCGCCCTTTATTCTCACCGAGGAGGAAAAGATGTCGTCCAGTTGCTTAGTTAAGGAACCTGGTGGGTGCATGCTGGCCTGTGATAAATGAACAGATAGGGAAAGCAAATGTTAAACACAAACTGGCAAAACTGTCAGATTCATTAGCAGAAAACAGATGAAGGAACCTGGCCGAACAAAACCAAACAAACAATATTTCAAAATTAAACAGGAAGTAAACAAGTCTGTCAAAAGTAAACGTTCAGCCATATTTAAAATAAAAACATTTATTCTAGTTTCTAATTGTAACCATTTCCTGCAGGTATTAGTGTTTAGTGATGTTTCCATACCACACAGTGATGCAGCTGATCTAGGTGGAGGTTTCTGAGGATATCAGAATAGCCAACGATGTGTTCTCAACCAACCCCTCTCTAAATGCACACACACACACACACACACACACACACACACACACACTAGTTGAAAGCATCCGCCTTATTCTTGGCCCTATAGATCCTTTGTGTGAAACATGCAGCCTGTTTCTGGTCTGTTTACATGGAGATCAACGATGGTTGATGTCACTTGTTTGTTCCTCTTGAAAAGTTCAAATAAACTCAGATGAGAAAGAAAACTTCTTGCAATCTGATGGCTATGCGCTGCTTCTGCTTGAATCATCATCCGTGTTACGTGAACCAGCCCAGGAACAAGATGGACAAAAGTGACTAAATTAATCAGCAAGATGATGTCATCATGCTGCGTGAGTAACACCCCCCCCCCCCCCCCCCCCCCCCCCCCCCCCCGAGTGAGTGGTGTGTGGGGATGCTGCCCATTTCAAAGCGTGCCGTCTGGCTGGACTCCAGATGAAATGATGGGGGAGCGAGCCGCTGCAGCCGGTGGAAGCCCACCCAGCCTGGCAGCCACGCTGAGAAGAATATTAATTATGCTTCTGTGTTTAATTACTTTATTTGTGGCAAACAGGTGTTTCTCTTTTTTCTTATTTGTCAGAGAAAAACAAACCAGGCTGTAAGTTTACACAAACGTGTCACTTTGTCATTCCTCGCTTTACGTCTCTTGAGGAACCTCTGAGGGTTTCTGTGACCCGTGGCGCCGGTCGGGGTTCAAACGGCTCATTCTGACCTTCCAGAGCACACATACAGAGAGAGCTTCTGGGTCGGGGGGCTCATGGTCCTGTGATGTATTTTACCACCCGAGGGATGAACGGGAAGGAGGAGCATCTCGTCTAACATGAGGTCTTTGACGCGACTGTGATGGCTGCTCCTCGGTGAGCTTCACAACATCCAGCCTCACAGACACTTCATCCATCATCTTCAGTCATCGTACTCAGAGAACCCTTCCATCCTGGGAATTTGACTGAAGTGGTGCGAGACCTCCTCTCCCTTTCAGCCTGATGCAGTTAGACATCCGAGTGCACTCGAGGCACGTTGTGCTTTATTCCACAGAATCGATTGTAATTTCTTCAGGTTAAAACGCTCGCACCGCTTCTGAAGACCACGGGCAGGAACAGGAGGGACCACACTCTGCAGAGATAAATAAGATATATCTGTGGTGTTTATTTTTAGACTGCAGGAGTCGACAGATTGCTTACTTCACATGAACGTTTCAGTGCCGCCGGGGCGGTTCGCTGCCTCCGTTACTCTCAGAACTGCTGCTGCCAGACAAAAGCTTTCTGTGTCAGATTTCGCTGCAGAGCGTCGCTGATCTTTAAGCCGGACAGGAACGAGACGGCAGCAACTCACCTGAAACGTTCTGACTCGGGTTGTCTTTGAAGGGAGAATGCTGTGGTTGGTTCAGCGTCCAGGAAACAGCAGAGTAGCAGAAGCTAACCTTTAGCATTAGCATCTCCACCACACAGCAGAACTCTTCCAGGCTTGTGGAGATAAAACATCGACGTTGCAAAGGAAATGGTCAGTGGAAGAGTCGTGTTGCTGTTAGCCAATCCGAGGTGAGATGTCCCAATACCAGGAAGTAAGACTCAAAATCCTGGTTTGCAGCTCAGCTCTGACGTGGCTCACTTCGAGTTCCTGAAAGAGGAGCACTGGTGCTTTTTTTCTCATAGATAACAACTTACAAGGCACTGATTCCTACCAGACAAACACGAGAGTCAAGTGACCGAGGCCTGGATGGCTCCTTTGGAAGGTGTCATAAATAAAAGTGCTTGATCAGAGAACTGATATATAAGAAACTTAAAAACATCCCAATTTGTTCTCTTCTTCCACTTAAACTTTGCATTTAAACACAATCAGCCATTAGAAGCTTGATCGAAACACGTCAGCAGCAACGCTTTCCAGAGTGAAACATTTCCATCATCAGTCTTCGGGATTTTTACTGACTGAAATAAAGCCGGTTTACAAGTGGAGCTCATAGCAGAGCTGAGACAAGGAAAGGGAGTCCTTGGGAGCTTTTTGATGAGCTTCTTCAACAGGAAGTAGCCAAACACTCTTCTGTTAGTGTTTCAGAAACCTGACAAAGTCACCGAGGTGAGAAGAACATGTAAACAAACTCAAGGGGGGAGAAGAGGAGTGAAAGAAAAGGTCAAGCAGCTCTAAACCTGCAGTTGAAAGGCTTTCTCTTTCCTTTCTGGCTTCACCGGGGACGAGCTTTAAATGTCAATAAATTATTACTGTTGGTATTAAATGATGCTGTCGTTCTATTTACTGGAAACTATCAATAAAACTATCATTGATATGAATCTGAGATCAGTTCTGAATCATCTGGCCCAATCAAACATTGAACACGAGTCATTATTTAATGTAAAATTTTAATCTTTCTTTTTACAAATTAGTTTGTTTTCCTCATTTGGCTTTGTGAGTATTTGGGTTTGCTGTTGCATTAAAGCGGTCCTGCACTGAAAAAACATGTTTTACTCATTATTGTAGGAAATGATCGTTCACTCGGAGTCTAACACGCAAACCGAATCCTGTCCATCTCCTGCATCAGCGTCTGATGGAAACCAGACGGTGAAACTCCAGGATTAGAACATCCTGACAGATCGACGTCACACTGTCACTAACATTCATGGACTCACCCATCTGGACTCACGACGGGGAAGGCTGTCGTTGGTTTAGCGCCCAGGAACAACGTGTCAACTAGTAGGAGCTAACTGTTAGCATTAGCATCTCCACCACACAGCAGAACTTCTCCAGGCTTCTGTTAATTGTGGAGATAAGACATCAGTTTCAGAGCAAAGTGAGTCAGTGGTAGAGCCGTGTTGCTGTTAGCCAATCAGAGGCGAGCTGTCCAAATATCAGGAAATAAGACTCAGTCATCTGAAGCTACTTCCTCCTCTGGTTGACATTTCTGAGCTGAAGCAGGTGCACCGGAGCTCTGTTTCCCCAGAATACGACATACAAGGCTCTCCTAGAGACACTGCTCAGGGGGTAGAGCGGGTTGTCCGCAACTGGAAGGTTGCAGGTTCAATCCCGGCGTGTTAGTGTGAATGAGTGATTGTGTTGTGAAGCACCTTGGGGGGGGGGGGGGGGGGGGGG
>SSNQ01034634.1:242693-254612 GCA_006942095.1 Nothobranchius kuhntae
AACAACCGGAACGATAACAACCGGAACGATAACAACCGGAACGATAACAACCGGAACGATAACAACCGGAACGATAACAACCGGAACGATAACAACCGGAACGATAACAACCGGAACGATAACAACCGGAACGATAACAACAGAATGATAACAACTAGAATGATAACAACTAGAATGATAACAACCAGAATGATAACAACTAGAATGATAACAACCAGAATGATAACAACTAGAATGATAACAACTAGAACGATAACAACTAGAACGATAACAACCAGAATGATAACAACCAGAATGATAACAACTAGAATGATAACAACCAGAATGATAACAACTAGAATGATAACAACCAGAATGTTAACAACCAGAATGTTAACAACCAGAATGATAACAACTAGAATGATAACAACTAGAATGATAACAACCAGAATGATAACAACTAGAATGATAACAACTAGAATGATAACAACCAGAATGATAACAACCAGAATTATAACAACCAGAATTATAACAACCAGAATTATAACAACCAGAACGATAACAACCAGAACGATAACAACCAGAACGATAACAACCAGAACGATAACAACCAGAACGATAACAAACAGAATGATAACAACTAGAATGATAACAACTAGAATGATAACAACTAGAATGATAACAACCAGAATGATAACAACCAGAATGATAACAACCAGAATGATAACAACCAGAATGATAACAACCAGAATGATAACAACCAGAATGATAACAACCAGAATGATAACAACCAGAATGATAACAACCAGAATGATAACAACCAGAATGATAACAACCAGAACGATAACAACCAGAACGATAACAACCAGAATGATAACAACCAGAATGATAACAACCAGAATGATAACAACCAGAATGATAACAACCAGAATGAAACAACCAGAATGAAACAACGCACAGCTCAGTGGAAAAATAGAAAAATAAAGTTGTTTAAAAGCAAAGCTAGAAACTGAAATTTCTGCCTGCCATACACTGGCGCCACCAGTCCCTCTGACCACCACCAGCAGACAAGGTGGGTGAAGCATATTGCTCAAGGACACAACGACAGTGACAGACTGAGCGGGGTTCAAACCTGCAACCTTCTGATTTTGGGCGCATATTTAACTCCTGTGCCGTTGCTGTCATGGTGGGCGGCAGTTTCTTGACCCACGACATGCAGAATCACAACACGGAGAACTGGAAAGTAAGTAAAAAGGTTTTTGTTCTTAAATGAGGAGCAAAGGGAGAGAGGGAACCGACGAAGTGCAGGACTGGCAGCAGGATTCCAGGAGGAGATTCTGAGGAGGGAGACAGAGTGAATATCAGGTGGAAATAATGGAAACTTATCTGGAGGCTGGGCTTACGGTTTCTTGGTAGTGGTAAAATGTACAGGGAGGGTTAGGTCAGGTCCGGGTGAGCTGAGGAGATCCAGAAGGTGAGGGAACTGGTTTATCCAGAGGCGTAGGAGCAGGAATGGATGATGGCAGGTGAGTGGCTGAGAGTGGGCGACTAGGGGATAAAGCAGTGTGGTCAGGAATGCTGAGATCCAGGTTTGTGCTGGAGATGATGAGAGATGAAGAGGAACCTGGAGGAGAGCAGGGAAGGGCATTCAGGAATTCCAGGCAGCAGGTTATCAAGAACAGGATGCATGTATCAAAAATCAGGTTGGAGGCTAGAGCTACCCAAACAGAGTAATCATCCGGCGTGGTGAAGCGTCACACTGCTCCTTAAATGCCCTGGGCCTTGATGGTGACATCAGCTGCAGCTGGGAGCTCAGACATGCCCACCTGTGGAACCATGCTCAGAGGAGAAAACCGGGTTACAGGCGTCTTCAGATTTTATTTCGGTTTTTGAAAGAGATACCGATGTTTGGGAGACTTTGAGTTTTATTTATTTTTTTCCCTGTTTGATTTTGTTTTGTGAGCGCTGTTCCAGACCACACTCCACACTAGTTGGTGGCGGTAATGCACCATTCGTTGTTTGCCAACCGCCAATAAAGCACCATAAGAAGAAGAAGAAGGGTTACAGGCAGGCAGCTCACCATGGACCATGACAGTTGCCTCATAACGACGGTGAATTAGAAACAAAGTCGACTCTAAACATATGTCAAGCTACCTTTTCAACGACTAACAACTCAATATTACAGTGTTTATTAATTTATCGACTTGCTGTGAATGACTCGTCTTCACTTGTGATCTAGAAACTTCTGGTGCTGCTCCGTAGCTGGCAACAGCCATGAGACTCATGGAGCAAGAGTGGGAGAGTCACAGTGTTCTTAAACACTGCACTGCAGTACCCGACTTTGACCACAGGATGTCATTCTTACTCTATTCTTACACCGTGCACCTTTAACAAATATGACCACGCAGTCCAGAAACTTCCCAACAAACCTCTAAAATGCCCTGTAAGCAATACTCATTTTAACTAGGTTGATATTTGAAGTAGAGTTGGGGCCCACCTTTAGCACGACAATGCCAGGAAGGTATTGCAGGGGATTCAGTGTCCGACCAACTACTGAGGTATTGCATCAGCTCCAGTCATTCATGCACATGCCTCATTAGCAGATGAAGTAAACCACTTCTTTGCCCGTTTAGAGACCCCTAGCGCTGCTGCGTTCCCCACACCCTGCCGATGTTTCACCATTTCTCCCTCTCGGTCCTCAACACCAGGTGAAGCGTGCCTTCTTGGCGGTCAGCCCCAAGAAGGCAGCCTGTCCTGATGGGGTGCTGATGAACTTGTGGGTGCCCTGACTGGGCTCTCTAATGGGCCATTCCCATCTGTACCGGGTCGGCCCGGGCCGGGTAGCCCCAGTCGGCCCCAGCCTGGCCCGGTTGATTCCACACATCCTTGTCTTAAGCCCATGTGGGCCGATTCTACCCACCAATCAGAGGCTTGCTCTAATGGAAGGTGTGAATTTGCTGTCAGCAGTGGGCGTGTTGGCCCTGGTCGGCCTGAAGCAGACCCCCTCGAGAAGAGGGCTGAGAATGAGCCTTGGTTGGCCCGGAAAAATACCAGGCCACCCAGATATGTAAACAACCTACGCTACCCGGCCCGGGCCGACCCGGTACAGATGGGAATGGCCCATAATTCCTCACTGACTCAGGCCATGGTTCCATCCTGTTTAAAGGTAGCCACAATAATTGTAGTGCTAAACAAGTCCACTGACCGCAACGCTTACAGGCCAGTGGCATTGACGTCCGTGTGATGAAGTACTTTGGGAGGCTTGTTCTACTGCAAGTTATGCCTTTCAAAGAACTTTGATCCGCACCATTTAGCCTTTAGGGCGAACCGCTGTGCTGGACACCATCGCCATAGTCCATCATTCAGCTCTCAACCATCTTGAGCATTTGAACACCTAAGCTGGACTGTTCTTTGTAGATTACTGCTCAGCATTTAACACCACCCTCCCTGATATTCTGTGGAAGATGATGACTGGGCTGAATTTCGGCACCACACGTGTGCTCCTGGATTAAGGATTTTCTTACCAATCGCCCATAAGCAGTTAAACTTGGTCAATGCTGCTCATTCTCCTTAACACTTAGAACAGGCTCCTCACAGGGCTAGAGGGATACGAAGCAGTTTGGGCTTTCTTTAAGCAACCTCTAGTGTCCGTTGGTAGAAAAGAATTCAATTCATTTCAATTCAATTTCATGTACACTCAACACAAATATAAACGCAACACCTTTGTTTCTGCTCCCATTTTTTTCATGAGATGGACTTAAAGATCTAAAATTCATTCCAGATACACAATATCACCATTTCTCTCAAACATTGTTCACAAATCAGTCTAAATGTGGGATAGTGAGCACCTGTGCTTTGCTGAGATAATCCATCCCACCTCACAGGTGTAGCGTTATGGTTTATGCTCTTTTATGAAAGAGGAACCATTCTACATGATAGTTTGTGATATTAATTTTATTAAATTAATAACCAAATTGTATAGTTTTAAGAAGACTCAAAGGTTGTTTTCATAGATAAACTGACGATAATATCCGTGGGTCTGTGTTTCAGTTCAATGAAGAAACCAGTTTGACAATTAAAAGTTTTAATTCTTCAAATTAAACTAATGATTTTGAAATTGACAAACAGGAAATAACAATCAACATTGGCAACTTTGTGGGACAATCTTTAACAGTTGATATGCTGTTCTTGCTCAAATAGACCTTGTGGTGAATGTGTGAAGCTTGAACATGAGGTGAGATGAATGCATGTGGGTGTGCGTTTGATTTTGCTTCAGGAAGAAACAGGTGTCTGAGTGAAGTGATGGTTTGGATAAACTTAGGTCTTATTGAAAAACTGCATCAAGCGCTAACTACCGTGTTCTGCCTCACCGAAAATCGGACCCCCTTTAGATCCGGGACGCCAGAGGATGGTGATGTTCAGCACGATCCAGGTGACACCAGCGGCTGGCAGAGGAGACGGAGGTGTCCGCGGCCCGGTCCAGAGATGCCCACGGTACACGTCGATGGAAAAACGTTGCAGATGCGTTTGTTAAGTTTAGTTCACTCAGAAATCAAAAGACTCGGTATGAGTCTGCGTTAGAAGTTGCGATTCAGCTATTCTGTCTGGCTGACAGGAACAGCGTGAGGGGGGGGGGGGGAATGAGCCGACCGGCTCTGTCCCCCCTTTGGCTCTCAGGTCCTCTCTCTTTCGTTGTCCAACACGAACTGAATCATAAGACTGAAACTTACCAAAAGCCTTTCTCTTCTCAAAGCAAACGTGTGCGTCAGCAAATGTGTTTTGGAGTTTACTGTGAGAATCTGTGTGTGGGTGTGTTTGAGTGTGTGTGTGCTTGAGTGTGTGTGTGAAGGTCGCTAACAAACATGCTCAAACATTATTTAAGTATGGATTCATTAATCCATTATAATTACCCAAAGCATAAGAATCATTCATTTGATTAAAACACATTTATAACGAGCAAAATGATAATGATTATTCTTTAACATTAAAATCAAGAAAAGGAATTTTAAGACTTGTTATGACTACATTTCCTGGGAACACATCTTCTGGTAGACTGCAGGTGGCAGAAGTTATGGTTTCCTCCCAGACTCGCTGGCGTTCAGGTCTTAATCTGTGGGTGAAAGTTCTCAGCGACCCAGCTTTGACCCAGCTGAGTCCAACACCACCTTTGTGACAGAAAACCCATATTTTCTCACGTTACACAGGTGTGCCACATCAAGATGCTGATCTGACATGATGAGTAGTGCACAGGTGTACCTTATACTGCCCACAACAAAAGGCCACCCTGGAATGTGCTGTTTTTTGCTTTATTGGGGGTCTGGGGACTCAGAACCGGTCAGTATCTGGTGTGACCACCATTTGCCTCATGCAGTACAACACATCTTCTTTGCATAGAGTTTATCAGATTGTCAGTTGTGGCCTGTGGAATGTTGGTCCACTCCTCTTCAATGGCCG
The DNA here is from genome assembly GCA_006942095.1 of Nothobranchius kuhntae. Classification (NCBI taxonomy): domain Eukaryota; kingdom Metazoa; phylum Chordata; class Actinopteri; order Cyprinodontiformes; family Nothobranchiidae; genus Nothobranchius; species Nothobranchius kuhntae. The sequence continues at coordinate 248,127 of SSNQ01034634.1, forward strand.
TGCGAAGTTGTTGGATATTAGTGGGAACTGGTACACGCTATCACACATTTAGACTGATTTGTGAACAATGTTTGAGAGAAATGGTGATATTGTGTATCTGGAATGAATTTTAGATCTTTAAGTCCATCTCATGAAATCAGAGCAGAAACAAAGGTGTTGCGTTTATATTTTTGTTGAGTGTATAAAGCGCCAAATCACGACAAGAGTCGGCTCAAGGCACTTCACATAATAAACATTCCAATCCAGGTCAGTTCATTTAGCCAATCAGAAATAATGTTTCCTATATAAGGAACCCAGCAGGTCACATCAAGTCACTGACTAGTGTCAGTGACTTTACAGCAATCCTCATTCTAAGCAAGCATGCAGCGACAGTGGAGAGGAAAACTCCCTTTTAACAGGAAGAAACCTCCAGAGGATCTTGTGAACACATCTGATTTGTCTGATTTAGGGATGAATCGCTCCTGTAGACACTAATGAAGGCTGAGGAGACATTTCAGCTGTTAGATTAGCGTTGGTAACGTTTCAGGTCCCTGATGAGCAGAACAACCAGACTAAAAAAACAGTTTTTATCTGTGGGCTGTAAGAATGTCTCTTCTTGATCACAAGGAGGGTCAGTTTCTATCATCGGGGAAGGTGTCTGGTTACATTCCTCACTGGGGCTTTAGTGTACATCTTATCGTATCTTCTAGCGATGTTTGGGCTCTTTGTTTTATTGAGTAGTGATTCTCATTGAAGCTGTTTTTAAAGGTGTTGCTTTTGTGGGTGTTGTTTCATCAACGGAGCGCGACTTGTTTTCTTTCTCTTGAATCGGCCGAAGCTGTCACGATCTCATCACACGGTGTATGATGCAATCAAGGACAGCTCAGTATTTTGTGTGTTCTTGTTTCTGCTCCAACACTTTTTGTTTAATGGAGTGAGGAGGCTCCGAATAAAAATAAAGGAGGTTGGGAACGTTTGACACAAGTGACACAAAAAAGAGGGTCAACAACTCTAACCGGCTTTTATTTCTGTTGGCAAGAAAGAGCAAACTTCCTCTTTGTGGAGGTCGTAAAGGTCTGGACCTCCTCTGAGGAGAGTTCAGTGTTTACCTCAACTGCTTCTGTTCACCACGTGTCTGCGCCTGCGGCACTGCTGTGGTTCTACATACAAAACAAGAGGAAGTGATGTTTGCGCCTGGATGCTTTTAATACATCGGCAGAGTGGAGCTACAGTGGGAAGATTTCTGCAGGTGAAGGGGAGGAGTAGATTTATGGCTCTCGTCTGCCACTTTCACTTCTCCCTCAGAGCCCGAGATGAACCAAGTCCTAATGTAGCAGCTCAGACATCGCGGCCGTGGCCCGAATCAATAGCTCATGTTTTTGTGAAATAGAGTTTTGGAGCGCGGAGCAGAGGCGTGGAAGGAGGTGAACTAAACTCCAGCCTAATTCCACCTCAGAATTATGAGTGTTGTTCTTTGTCTGAGCTGACAACGTTGGAGTGCTGGGGCTCAGATTCATGTTGGGACGCGCAGCAGCGGCAGCTTCATCGGAGCTCTGCGTGAACGGGTCTGAGAGAAACGACACAAGGAGAAGAAAGAGGCACGGGGGAAGCTTTAGCTACACAACGGTTCCACAAGCAAACCCAAAGGAGCCAGAAGAAACAGCATCCAGTAAGACAAGCAGGTCTAAGGCTGTGTGTGTGTGTGTGGGGGGGGGGGTGTCATGTTCAGGGCTATAGGAGGCTCACATGACATTATATCTAGAAATAATTTAGTTTAAAGAGACAGTGTGTAGTTTTTACTATTGATCCCTGAAAATGTATTTTGAGATGTTGTTGAAAATGAATGAAATGATGAAATGATGCCCAGTTGTTGAAAAATATTGGCAGCTTCGTAACATATAACCATAAAAATCGGGTCTAAAATACATGAGAGCGTGTCTGGGTGATGCCTTGTTTCCTCTACGGAAGCCCAAGAGGACAAAACACATTTACTGATTTGTAACAAAAGGTTACAAAACTTTCATCATTCATAAACGTTTTACACGTTCATCTCTTCACTCGTTGCCACTGATGAAAGAGGGTCTGATGTTCTCGTTGTCGGGCTGATGGTGCGCTCCCAGGGATTTTTGGCCCTAACGGCCATCTGTTGCTAAGGTCTTACTCCAACACAAAGATAAAAACCACGATACGCTTCACAAAAACAAACAAAACAAAAAAATAAAAACAAAAATTAATCAAAGTATGAAAAACATTTTTAAAAATGATTAAGGACATGTTTAAAATGAGAAAAAGTTAAAATTGTGATTAAGAGAAATGTAAGGAAAGGGAGAGAGAAAGTGAAGAGGAAAGGCAGAATGAGCAGAATAAGGAGAGGGTGGTGACAGAGTGAGGGACAGGGACAGCAGCAGCTCAGGAGGTAGAGCAGGTTGTCCTCTAATCAGAAGGTTGCAGGTTCAATCCCAGCTCCCACCAGAGAATGCTCTTGGGCAAGACACTTGACCCACCTTACTTGCTGGTGGTGGTCGGAGGGAGCGGTGGCACCAGTGCTCAGCAGGCCTCACCTCTGTCAGTGCACCCCAGGGCAGCTGTAGCTACATTGTAGCTCATCATCACCAGAGTGTGAATGGGTGAATGGCTGTCAAGCCCCTTGGGGGTTGTAGAACCCTAAGAAGGCGCTACACAAATGCAGGGAAAATACACATTGTCACTTAAAAGAGCTCCTAATTACAGAGAAACCAGGAGATGCTGACGAGGTTTAAAGTCTCTGTTGTTTGTAACTATAATAAATAAAGTTTTGGTTTCTAATGGGGGAAAAATCACATAATAAAAACAGCAATAATATCAGAATGAGCAGCAGGTTTGGTTAAAAGTGGACACGCTCTAAAAGCAGAAGAACAACATAAGGAGGGTGTAATGGAATGAAATGACTGTCCCCCTCTCCTCTGACACAGAACTAGTCTGCATGAGATGTTGCCTCAAGGTCTCATGCATTTGCTCTAAACTGCTTCTTTCCAGCCCAAGAGAAGAATGAAGAAAGGACTCTCTCCTTTTAATAAATCAAAGAGCTCTATTTTAATAAAGCTAATCAAACAAAGTGTTAGTCAATAATAAGATGTGACCAGTCTGTGAAATCAAAATATTAATGACTTTATTATAATCCTATAGAATATAATAAGTAATATGACTTTAAATGTTCCACTAGGACTGATCTCACGTAGCGTTAAGAGACATGACACATTACTTTACTGATCCAATCAGAATCTGCCAGATCTGACGGAGGCGTGGTTTTGGTGGTGTTTGGTAAATCTGTCATCTTTTCATTCGACCGTAAACCAAAACATCCGAAGTATAAAACTATGCCCACGTCATCTTTAACGCCAGTTCAAAGCGTTCTAGAGAAGTTGTCGGAGCAGCCAATCCGTAACTTTCCTCTTCAGCCGAAAGAACCAACGACAAGCTGGATAAAATCTGTTGCTGTTCCACCTGCTGCAACGGTTCCTTTCAGAATAAAAGCTGAACCATCACGACCCAGGTTTGGGTCTCGCTAGATGCCAACAAAACTGTCGTGACCTGGAAGTATCTCAAGACTGGTGGTCGGCTGCCGCGGCTGTTTCTACAGGCTCCGGTTCCATAAAGGTCAAGCTGGACCTCTACACCTCCTGATCTAACGGGGACTTCCACTAAGGGTACGTAGACCGACAAATGGCGTCGAATGTGTTTATGGATCTCCTAACCAAAGCTTGGCGTGAAGACATCACCTTCAGTTCCCATCAGAACTAATCGCTTCTTCGGATTTGCTGGTTCTGAGCAACATTCCACATTACGCCGGGGACACACCGGCCCCGGAAGCGCCGTGAAAATGGGACCGCCTTCATTCGGCGCCCTTGTTAAGCTATTCTATAGACCACATGGGCCGCCGAATCGCCTCGCGCTGGCGCTCCAGCCCGCGCCGTGAAGCGATCATTTCGGCGCCGGCTCTATTTTTTTCGCGAGCCGCGGGTGAATCGCGTCAATTCTGGCAGGAAGTCAAACCTAGACATAAGAGGCAGGCCGGTAAAATTAACAAAATAAAGCATTTCAAAATAAAATTCCGCAATAGTCAAATGTGTTTGTAATCAGACACTGCAGAAAAACCACACACACACACACACATCGAACTTGTGTGCGTGTGTGACCACGTGAAGGGTGTGTGGTTTTGGGTGTCTTTTCACCGGAGCAAACAGGACAGAGAGGCAGAAAGTCTGAGGCAAGCAGTTAAGATGGATGACTTAAAATTAATTATGGAAGTTGAGAAACACAAGGAGCTGTACGACCCCCGAAAAACATTATTTACCTACCCATGTCGGAAGAAACTGCTAGGATACACACACACACACACACACACACACACACACACACACACACACACACACACACACACACNGTACTGTGAACAAATAGTTTCTCCGTGATATTATCCAGCAAGGTCTTGTTTTTGTCAAAACAAGGGTGAGGTAATGAAAAAATAGAAATATTTCAATAAATTAACATTAAAATTATTTATATGCATAATTAAAATAAAAAAACATGTTTTGAAATATATAAAGTGCACCAAACTTGACTCAGTCCATTCAACAGTTCTAAATGGACAATTATGTAACTCATCAATTAATTATTTGAAAGGATAATTTGTCAATTAAATGCTGAAAAAAATAAACAATACATTAATGAGGCAAGAACTTTTTAAACTTGAACATACCTACACCCACAAGTCTATTTTTACCTGGTTAAAACCATCTAGCTTATGTGCACTTTTTAAAACACTGCCCAGCAAACATTCGGACGTTTAATGACAGTTGAACGGTCACAACTGTAAAATAATATCTCAGGAATTAGGAAAGAATAATATGAGATCAACTCTATGTTCCTTGGCCGGACTCGAATCTGGATCCTTCAGAGTGAGAGTCACCCGCTCTCCCAGCTGAGCTATGACAGCAACAGCTGTAACTCAGATTTTTTTATATAGATAGGTAGAGAGTAAAGTGCGGGGTAAACTAACCAATCAGAGGACAGGGAAGATCTGCCACAGGCCACGCCTCCAGAGTGCCAAAACTCCTCACCGCCGAGCGAGCGGAATTAGAAACCGAGCGCGCAGAGGCTGCCGCGCGCGCACGTTTTCCTCTGCCGTGTGCTTGTTGGCAACGCGCGCACGCAGGTTTGTCACTTGTGCACATCCTTGTGCGCTCACAGACACAGTTTGCTCCCTCTCAGTGCACAAATGACCTCTCGCCATGTATATTTTCGCTCGCGAGTCCCGTTCACATGCGCGCAGTGGACCCAATGCGCGTGCACGGGTTGTGGCACGGGTCTGACGCGATAGTTATGGCTCATTAAATAATATGTAAATTAAACTATTACAAGGGGTAACTAAGATATAAAATCACATCAAATAAGTAATATTACTGTGCAGAAGCAATATCAAGCATCAGATTAAGATTAGATTTAATCACAAACGCACCAAAAATTATGTGTAAAATAGCATTTTTACACAGCTGCACATTAAAGTATTTAATCAGTCATTGTTCAAAAAGGTTTTCATGTTTGTTTGTTTATGTTTTACCCCTGGTAAACAATCATCAGCACATGTGCATCATGTTGTTCTTACCTGGGTTTCTCCTCCAGGCCTAAAACATGTCGGTACGTTAGCGTTCGCGACAAATGATGGAAACCCTTTAGGAGGAACTTTAGTGAACGTCCCAAAAGTCTCAAAGACAATGATACCAAGAGAATAGAAAGCTTTTGAACACATTTGATGAACAAATTAGACAAAATTTCCCTCCGGAAGTGCTTCAAAGTCGTTTCTGCAACAGAAAAACTAGAAAAGAGAAAACTCTGGGAGGGCTTGGCAGCTTTACGTCATCTGTCTGAGAGCTTAAATAGATTTTATTTCTGTAAACAACTTTAAGTTCATAACCGTCTGAATGAAACCCGAAGTAGGAAACTGAAACGCAGAGACCCGTAGACCCAAAGATCCACAGGAGACGTGTCTCGTGTCTTTTTGTCCCTCTGTTCCCGCAGAGCTGGGTGTCTGTGCAGAGCTCAGACATGATTTCCTCCGTTTGTTGGACACATTTGTGTTTCTGGATGTGATGACAAAGTTCAGAGTGAAAATGACTTTCTAAAATACATCTTAGCCATGCCGGTTCTCCAGCAGCACCACCTGGTGTGTTGAAGGTGAATCTGCAGCGGTTTCTGTCCTTTGGTCTTTGCTCACTGAGTCCCAGAATCTGTGGACTCTTTTATTTTTTACATTTTTCGTTGTTTAGCGTTGAGGAAACAAGTCTCCACAAAGAGGTCGGCTGATTCACAGCAACTCGTTTAAATCTGAGCAGCAAGAATCAAAGAAGAAGTCGGAGAAAGCAGCTGCTTGTGCAGATGGAAGCTGGAACAGTGGCTTTTGTTACCATGGACACTAACGTGACCCGCCAACCTTCTGCAACTAACTTGGTCATTTTTATGTTTGAAATT
>SSNQ01034634.1:254663-265571 GCA_006942095.1 Nothobranchius kuhntae
CAAGAGTCTCGCGTCGGGTTTCTGTTCTCCCAACCGTCTCTGAGCGTGTTGCTGAGTAATTGATCCAGTAATCATGCAGTTTGAGTGATTTCTCACCGCCGACCCACACGCCTCCAGAATAACAAGAGTAACTGAAAATAATCTGTTTCGTGTAACGCGATAAACCACACAGCAGCTCTGTAGTTAGGAGGGTGGAACACAACTCTAAATATGTCGTCAGAAACAAGGGCTGGTTTCAAAATGACCCAAAAGGGAGTTTCCTGTTGGGTCATTTCAAAAGTTTCACGTGTTTTTGTATGAAGTTTAAAAAAATGTTAAACTGGTTTTAAACCAGTTTTACAGATGATCAGTCACTGTGAACGGCTGGTTGTAAAGTGCTCTGAAGATGATGAAGACGAAGATGATGATGATGGTGATGATGATGGTGGTGAAGATGATGATGGTGATGATGATGGTGATGGTGATGGTGATGATGATGGTGATGATGGTGATGATGATGGTGGTGAAGGTGATGATGGTGATGGTGATGATGATGGTGATGGTGATGATGATGGTGATGGTGATTATGATGATGATGATGATGGTGATGGTGATTATGATGATGATGGTGATTATGATGATAATGATGATGATGAAGATGATGATGATGGTGATGATGAAGATGAAGATGATGATGGTGGTGGTGGTGGTGAAGGTGATGATGATGATGATGATGGTGAAGATGATGGTGATGATGATGATGAAGATGATGGTGATGATGATGATGATGGTGAACATGATGATGAAGATGATGGTGATGATGATGATGATGACGATGGTGATGGTGAACATGATGATGATGATGGTGAAGATGATGGTGATGATGATGATGATGAAGATGATGGTGATGATGATGATGATGATTGTCAGGGACCGGACTGTTTTAAATGACCTCCAGGAAAACAGAATGAGAAAAATCAGGGTTTATTTGATGATGCTGATTCAATTCAAACAAACTTTATTCAACCCAGAGGGAAATTAGATATGATGATGATGATGATGCCACTGATGATGAATATTCAAGTGTATTTATAAAGCGCCAAATCACGACAAGAGTCGTCTCAAGGCGCTTCACATAATAAACATTCCAATTCAGGTCAGTTGATTAAGCCAATCCGAAAAATGTTTCCTATATAAGGAACCCAGCAGGTTGCATCAAGTCACTGACTAGTGTCAGTGACTATACAGCAATCCTCATACCAAGCAAGCATAAAGCGACAGTGGAGAGGAAAACTCCCTTTTAACAGGAAGAAACCTCCAGAGAATCCTGGCTCAGTATAAGCAGCCATCCTCCACGACTCACTGGGGATGGAGAAGACAGAACACACACACACACACACACACACACACACACACACACACACACACACACACACACACACACACACACACACACACACACACACACACACACACACACACACACACACACATACACACACACACACACACACGTGAACAACAGAGTAAACAATAGGCTGAGTTCAGATGGGTCAAGTAATGAACCAGACATCATCAGCGGAGCCATCTGCCCTGACAGTAACAGATCCACGGCAGCAGCCAACACACCGGCCCATGACGCCCAGTGGGGGAGGGAAGAAACCCCCCACCACTGCCCGGGCACTACCTGAGGAGCGCCCCGGCCGGTGCCGCCACCGCCCCTGACCACCGGCCCCAAGGCAGAGGGCTCCGCAGAGGAAACACTGGAGGATTAAAATATATAACATGTAAATAACAAAAGCTAATATGGATAGAAAGTAACTGATAAAAAGTGATTATAAAGATAGTAAAAGAAAACATAATCATGTAAAAACACTAAGATGTAAATAAAATGATAAAATTAATTAAAAGAGATAAATATGTATTTATACAGTAGACATGCGGCGGGGGGGGGGGGGGGTACAGTTCTGCAGCGCTATATACATATGGACAGTATTAGTGGTATGTGTATACAGTTATTGCACATAGAATTGGTATAGATAGTGGTGGTCAATAGAGGAAGTGGGAAGTGGGGGGCTGTGTTCTCGGTGCATGTGTGAGTTCAGGGTGGTTATTGCTTTGGGGAAGAAACTGTTTTTGAGTCTGTGGGTTTTTGTATTAATGCACCTGTAGCGCTTCCCTGAGGGAAGCAGTCTGAACATGTTGAAGCCAGGGTGGGAGCTGTCCTTGATGACGTTTGCTGCCCTACTGAGGCAGCGGGAGGAATAAATGTCCATCATGGAGGAGAGAGGACAGCCGATGATCTTCTGTGCTGTCTTTACCACACTCTGAAACCTCACTCTATCCGCCTTGGTGCAGCTGCCGTACCATACCGTGATACAGTAGGTTAGCAGGCTCTCAATGGACGAGCGGTAGAAGGTCAGCAGCAGGTTGGAGTTCAGCTTGTACTTCCCGAGGACTCTCAGGAAGTGCAGCCGCTGTTGGGCCTTCTTGATGACCGCTGAGATGTGTTCCGCCCAGGAGATGTCAGCAGAGATGAGGACACCAAGGAACCGGAGTGTGTGGACCCTCTCCACACACTCCCCGTTGATGTAGAGGGGGGCCAAGTCACGTTCAGTGCCAGGTTGTTTTCTGAACACCAAGCTGCCAACTTCAGGACTTCCTCTCTGTACTCTGCCTCGTCTCCCTTCGAAATGAGTCTGACTACTGTGGTGTCATCAGCAAACTTGATGATGAGAGTGTTATTGTGGGTCGGACTGCAGTCGTGGGTGTACAGAGAATACAGGAGGGGGCTCAGCACACAGCCCTGTGGGGAGCCGGTGCTCCGTGTGTGAGTGGAGGAGAGATGAGGGCCGAGTCTCGCAGTCTGGGGCCGGTTTGTGATGAAATCCTTTATCCAGGCACACGTGAGAGGAGGGAGGCCAAGAGTGACCAGTTTGTTGATGAGGATGTCCGGGATGATTGTATTAAAGGCTGAGCTGTAGTCCACAAAGAGCATTCGGACGTAGCTCTGCCGCTGCTCTAGGTGACTCAGCACAGCGTGGAGGGCTGTGGCGATGGCGTCCTCTGTGGATCTGTTTGCACGGTATGCAACCTGGTGGGGGTCGAATTCTGGGGGGAGGTGATCCTTTATGTGCTGAAGGAGTAGTCTCTCAAAGCATTTCATGATTACTGGTGTGAGGGCCACAGGGCGGTAATCATTTAAGCTGGAGGTGGGAGACTTCTTCGGTACGGGGATGATTGTGGCTGATTTTAGAAGGACGGGATGGCTGCCTGATCCAGTGAGAGGTTGAAGAGTCTGGTGAAGACGAGGCTGAGCTGGTGTGCGCATGCTCTTAGTACTTTACCAGGTACTCCGTCTGGACCGGCCGCCTTCCTGGGGTTCACTGCTAGGAGCACACGTCTGACATCGTGCTCCGTTACAGTGAGTGGAGCGGAGTAAGAACCAGGTGAGGATGAGGATGGTAGCAGGGCTGAAGCAGATGTGTTGATGCTGTGGTGTTTCAAAGCGGGCAAAGAAGCTGTTTATTTCCTCTGCCAGCTGCACACTCAGGTTTTCTGTTTTCGCAGTGCTGCTTCTGTGGTTGGTGATGTCTCGCATTCCCTGCCATACCTCTCGTGTGTTGTTGCTGGACAGGTGGGACTCGATGTTCCTTTTGTGGTCTGACTTGGCCTTTTTAATCCACCTTTTCAGGTCAGCTCGAGCAGCCCGGTACAGAGCTCTGTCACCTGACCTGAAGGTGGCATCACGGGCTTTGAGGAGTGAGCGGACCTCGCTGGTCATCCAGGGTTTTTGATTTGGAAAAACCTGAATGATTTTGTCCACTGTCACATTTGCAGTACAGAACTTGATGTAGTCCAGTACTGATCCTGTGAAAGTTTCTAGGTCCTGGTGTTCAAATATGTCCCAGTCTGTCTCTGTGAAGCAGTCTTGTAATTTGTGGAGAGCATTTTCTGGCCAGGTTGTAACGCCGGGGACACACCGGCCTCGGAAGCGCCGCGAAAATGGGACCGCCTTCATTCGGCGCCCTTGTTAAGCTATACTATAGACCACATGGGCCGCCGAAGCGCCGCGAATCGCCTCGCGCCGTGCAGCGATCATTTCGGCGTTGGCTCTATTTTTTTCGTGAGCCGCGGGTGAATCGCGTCAATTCTGGCAGGAAGTCAAACGTAGACATAAGAGGCAGGCCGGTAAAGTTAACAAAATAAAGCATTTCAAAATAAAATTCCGCAATAGTCAAATGTGTTCATAAACAGACACTGCAGAAAAACCACCCAAACACACACATCGAACTTGTGTGCGTGTGTGACCACGTGAAGGGGGTGTGGTTTTGGGTGTCTTTTCACCGGAGCAAACAGGACAGAGAGGCAGAAAGTCTGAGGCAAGCAGTTAAGATGGATGACTTTAAATGAATTATGGAAGTTAAGAAACCCCCGAAAAACATTATTTACCTACCCGTTTAGGAAGAAACTGCTAGGATACAGCTGCAGAATTGGAGCGGGTTCCAAGAGATTCAACTGGCAGAAACAACTCATACCATAGGTTCACACACACACACGCACGCGCGCGCGCACACGCGTACAAACACTCAAACGTAGAGGAAAAGAGCTGAGAAAAGGCAGAGAGGAGATGGAGGACACCAAGTGTTTAAAAGAAAAACTACAGCTGAGCCGAGGCGCGCCTCGACTGGGGCGCGTCTGATCTGAACTGAGGAGGGGCGAGCAGCGGCCGAATTTCGTGAGCGATTCGCTTCTTGGCGCTTCCGCGGCGCTTCCGCGGCCGGTGTGTCCCCGGTGTAACAGTCCTTGTGGTGGGCCTGGCACTGCGCCTGAGGGGGTGTAGGCTGGGAGAGCAGGAGAGAGAGATGGTGGGACTGACCGAGGTGGGGGAGGGGTATGGCTCTATATGCATGCTTGATGTTGGAGTAAACATGATCTAGAGTGTTTTCCCCTCTGCTGGGACATTTGACATGCTGATAGAACTTTAGGGGTACAGTCTCTATGTTGGCCTTGTTAAAATCACCTGCAATAATGTGAACCCCATCTGGGTGGGCCCGCTGCTGTTCGTTAATGGTGTCCAGCAGGGTAGAGAGCGCCGTGTTTACGTTGGCATCGGGTGGGATGTACACAGCCGTGATGATCACTACTGTTAGCTCTCTCGGTAGAAAAAAAGGCCGGCATCTCACCGACATGGACTCGAGGTTCGGGGAGCAGTGACTGTTTATACTTGTCCCGCTGTTACACCAGCTTTCATTCACGTAAACACAGAGCCCTCCCCCTCCGCTCTTACCGGAGTCCTTTGTCCTGTCCCAGCGGAGCAGAGTGCGGCCTGCTAGCTGAACGCTAGCATCGGGCATTCCCGGGTGAAGCCAAGTTTCAGTGAAAATCAAGGCACAGCAGTCACGAACAGAGCGATTTCCCACTAGTTGTAATTCCAGGTCATCCGTTTTTTGCACGAGGGATCTAGCGTTGGAGAGAGAGAGGCTCGGCAGAGGTGGCTTGTGTGGTTTGTTTTTAGCCTCAGCATGATGCCGGACCTGCGGCCCCGCTTTTGCTTCCTTTCCCTCCGTCTGCGCCTCCGCTTAGTCCCGATAACAATCTAGCCCGGTGGTCTCGCTATATGATCTGGGATGTTGTGCGTGCGAAGGAAGTCCAGTGAAACAGATGTTTGATGCTGGTCACCAATGTCTATGAGGCTCTGGCGGCTGTAGAAAACTTTGAAAGAAGAGCCGATGGTGCAGAAAAAAATAAGAAAGACGTACAAACTAAGCAAAGTAAACAAAAAAAAGGAGTACTGAGCCGGAGAGCCGTAAGCCGCTGCAGCCGTGTGCGCCGCCATCTTTGGAATCAGCACGGATGATGGCACTGATGATGATGATGATGATGATGATGTTAATAAGAATGGTGATGGTGGTGATGATGAAGATGATGGTAAGGTGGTGATCCTGGTAATGATGAAGAAGAAGATGAAGGAGATGATGATAATGGTGGTAACGGTGATGATGATGATGGTTCATGACATATAGGGTGGTCCTTGGAAAACTTGTACCTCCTGGTTCCCAAACGTTTGAGAATCTCTGCTGCAGCTAAATTCAGACGTTCATGCATTCATCAGCAAATCACTTCATTGAGATGGATGACGACTCCGAACCTGTTCGTGGTCCTGATCCTGTTTCTGAGGATCCATTACATCCTCCCTCTGCACCTGACATTCCTCTCAAGGCCCCGGACGCAGATGACTGGTGATGAATCAGCGACACATTTCACTTTAACCTTCCGTACACAAGCTGCTTGTTGTATGTATGGCTGTACCCCCCCACCCCCACCCACCACCAACATCACACACACACACACACACACACACACACACTCCTCTCTGAAGACGAGAGTGGGACTGGTCGGGTTTTCTGAGCACATCAACAACTCAAGCGTCCAGTTTAATGGGGAGTTCTGGGAGTTGAGGCTGCAGCAAAGGGTCCATAATTGGCATCCTTCTTGTCTTAATAAAGGGGAAGCAGTGGGACGGATCCCCGGCACTGGATCGGGTCTTTTATTTGTTCCGTGTGTAAACAAAAGCAGACAGATAATGGTGTCACTAATCATAACATCTTTGTTCTCCAGCAGCAAATGAAGTAAAGTAGTTGCTGCTGATGGCTACTTGTTCCGGCTGCAGCACTCGCGTTTCTAAAGGACAGAACCAGTTGGGAGGTTTGAAGGGTAAAATTCTGCCTTTTGGTCCATCTCAATAAGAAAACATGATGAATTTGTTTGGAAAAGGCTTCATTTCTTTGCTCTATAATAGAGATTACAGAAGAGAAATCCTTTCTAACTTCTGCTTTTCTTACACTTCTTTTCATTTGTATTTAGCCTTGAAAGCTCTTAGATCTGCCGTGTTTTTAGGAGCTGCTGGACAAACACGGTGCTGATAGAGTTCTGGTTCAGTAAAGCATGTTGGGTTTAACAAGCTGGTTCTGTTTACTTCTCAAGGACCCGATCCGCAGGGACAACAACAAAGAATATAAATCTTCTCTCTGGAAAATCCTGACCTCCCTACATTGTTTCTCAGATTCGTTTCAAATGAACAGAACTTGTGTAGCACCTTGTTGACTTCTGCAACCCCCCAAGGCACTTTGCAGCACAGTCATCCACACAGGCACACACACATTTACCCAGTGGTGGTGAGCTACATCATGGCTACAGCTGTCCTGCGGCGCACTGACGAAAGCAAGGCTAGCGAGCACAGGCGCCACTGGTCCCTCTGACCACCTCCAGCAGGCAAGGAGGGTAAGTGTCTTGCCCAAGGACACAACAACTCTGACAGACTGAGCAGGACTCGACCCCACAACCCTCCGGTAACAAAACAGGCACTAAACTCCTCTGCCACCATTGTCCCATGCAACACTTACACAGTCATCCAGAATTATGTGCAAAGAACACACACGTGTGATGTTTTTAGAGCTTCTGTAGGCCTGACAACGGTTTTACTGTTTAGCTGAAAACAAACAAGCGGCGTCGCCGTAATGTGATGTCATCGGCAGGTGCAGGTGTGCCCAAACCAGCATCTCCATGCTCATAGAGGCATCTGCTACAACCCCCCACCTCCCTCCATAAGCCCTATTTAGATTCAGCTGACAGGTGAACAAATGTGACGATTAGCGTTGTGCTGTTTTAGTAAGTGTACCGCTGCCGGGGCGAGTTAATATCTCCTCAGCCGGCTGAGTCAGAGGGTGGAGACCTGGAGGAGGCTCTGGAGAGGGTTTGATGGAGATGCTACATGCACAGTTATCACACCGCCCCTGCGGTTTGCTTTAACAGCTTGTTCTCCAGTTGGTGGCTAAATGAGCTGGCTGTGCCTTCTGTAGGCTCTAAACCCCTATGCCCCATATACATCGCCCACTTTCTGCTTGGTCTGTAGTTTCAGGATAATGTTCGCTCTGTGGATTAACTTTGTTCTCGCTGTGTCTCCATAACCACAGATACACCCAAAATACCCCATTTATGAGTAAAATGTTGCTGAATTCCAGCTTCACAGAGGAAGAGAAACAGCCCAAAGACGAAGGTTTTTATCCTCCAAGTTTAAAAGTTTTTTTTACTAATTGAGTTTTTTTTTTTTTGTTAAGAGACGTTTTAAGTTTAAGATGGTACTTTTTATCTGGCAGACTAATACTTCTGCTTTGATGTTTTAATAGTTCTGTTTTTTAGAGAAAAAAATTAAAACTTGGATTTTGAACTTTTACATAACAAAGTTTTTGTAAAATAAACTTTTAACACTTGACTCTTGTTGACCCTGCAGCTAAGCTAATGTGTGGTTCACTGAAAAAAAATAAAATAAAAAAACATTTTAATGATTATTTCTGATTATAATCAGTTACTCTGAGTTTTCATGCAGGCTGAACATGAACATAGTCTCCTACACCTATCTCCTGCAGTAGCTTCTGATTAAAAAACAGACAGTGAAACTCTAGGATTAGAAAATCCTGACAGACCTACGTCACTCTGTCACTTAACATTCATGGTCTCACCCATCTTTGCTCATGGTGGAGAAGGTTGTTGTTGGTTTAGCATCCAGGAAACAGCAGAGAACGTCTCAGCTGGTAGAAGCTAACTGTTAGCATTAGCAACTCCACCACACAGCAGAGTTCCTGCAGGCTTGTGTTATTTATGGAGATAAAACATCAACGTTGCAGAGCAGAGTCCGTGTTAGTCATGCTGTTCTTATCCAATCAGAGGGGAGATGCCCACAGATCAGGAAATAAGATTCCACATCCGAGCGTCTGAAGCTACTTTCTCATCCAGCTGAATTCTCCGTGCTGAAACAGATGCTTCTGCACCCCCCCCCATTACTGACCATTGATTGAAGAGTGAATCTTTGCACTTATTATTCTCTCCGGGTACTCCGGCTTCCTCCCACAGTCCAAAAACATGGCTGTTAGGTTGATTGGTCTGTCTACATTGTCCCTAGGTGTGAGTGTGTGTGTGCTTGTTTGTCCTGTGTGTCTCTGTGTTGCCCTGCGATAGACTGGCTCTCTGTCCAGGGTGTACAGGCATTCCGCTTCCGGTCGGCAACAAGATGGCGCCTGTGCTTGGCTTAGCCGCAGTCACCGGCCACTTTTTCAAACTTTTCTCCACTAACCTCCTCTTTTCCACCTTGCTCCTGTCTGCGATCTTCTTCAGTAGTGTCCCTGCTACCATCTCCTATGATCACCAGACTCTTTTGTCCTTCCGTTTGTTCACGATCGCCCAAGATGCACTGAGGATTTACCATCCTGTTTGTTTACCTGAGTGGCGCACTGGCCCGGAGCCAAACAACGATCCAGAGCTGCGCACCTCTAGCGATGTTTATCCGGTCCCGGGAAAACGTCGGAGGAAAAGAGGTAAACGAGCAGGAATCCAGGTGAGAATAAGACTTCTCTTAAAGTGTGGTTTATCTGGTAAACATCAGCGCGATCTTCTTAGGGTCTCTAATGACCTTCTGACCCACAGTGATGGTGGGGACTGTTCTGTTCTGGTCCTGCTGGACCTGACTGCAGCCTTTGACACTGTTGACCATCACCTGCTACTGGAGAGACTCAGAGACTGGGTAGGCCTATCAGGATCTGCTCTGGAGTGGTTCTCCTCTTATCTCTCTGAGCGCTCCGTTTCTGTGGCCGTCTCCAAGTTTAGGTCCTCCACCACCTCTCTTACCCATGGTGTCCCACAAGGTTCTGTGCTGGGGCCTCTGTTCTTCCTCCTCTATCTGCTTCCTCTTCAGCACATCCTGAGCTCCTTCAAAGGAATCTCCTGCCATCTTTATGCAGATGACATCCAACTGTACATCTCCTTTAAGCCCCATGAGATGTCTAAGCTGCAGCTGTTACACACCTGCTTAGACTCTATCAAAACCTGGATGGTGGGAGCTTTCTTCAGCTGAATGAAGATAAGACTGAGATCCTCATCTGTGCCCCAGACAAGCTGGTTCCCAAAGTCAGAGACTCTCTTGGTCAGCTTGCTTCCCACACCAAACCTTCTGTCAGGAATCTTGGCGTGACCTTTGACCCAGCTCTCACCCTGGATTCTCATGTCAGTTCTCTTGTTCGCTCTTCCTTCTTCCATCTCAGGAACGTTGCTAAGCTGAGTCCCATTCTGTCCCGCTCTGAACTTGAGACAGTTCTCCACACCTTCATCTCCTCACGCTTAGACTACTGTAACTCTCTTTTCACGTGTCTGAGCAGAACCTCCCTGAACCGTCTACAGGTGGTTCAGAACGCCTGTGCTCGGCTTCTGACCAAGTCCTCCAAACACACCCACATCACCCCGCTTCTCCTCCAGCTTCACTGGCTGCCAGTCAACTTCAGGGTTCATTTCAAGATCCTGGTTCTGGTCTATAGGGCCTTACATGGACAAGCACCATCTTACATTGGTGATCTTCTTAGTCCCTACACCCCCAGCAGGTCCCTGAGGTCCAGTGATCAAAGCCTACTGGTTGTGCAGCACCAGGCTAAAGGTCAAAGGTGACAGATCATCTGCTGCTGTGGCCCCCAGACTCTGGACCTCTCTCCCCCTGAGCCTGAGATCAGTGGACTCAGTGGTCTCCTTTAAAAAGCAGCTGAAGACTCACTTGTTCAAGCTGGCTTTTGTATGACCTTCTTCACCTCTCTCTCTTTATTCTGCTCTCCCCACCTATTCCACCTTCCTCAGGATCCACTGATTTCCCTCTTTCCTGTTCACTCTCTCTCTTTCTTAACATTTTTTCTTTAAAATCCCAGTTGTCTATTTTTGCTCATTTTAAATATATTTTTAAACATTTTCTAAATGCTTTTTTATATTTGTACAATTTTTTTGTTTTTGTGAAGCGCCTCGTGATTTTTATCTTGAGAGAGGCGCTATAGAAATGATATTTTCTTCTTCTTCTTCTACCCTGCCTGATTGCCCATTGACGCTGGAGATAGG
>SSNQ01034634.1:265581-279404 GCA_006942095.1 Nothobranchius kuhntae
CTCTCTCTTTCTTAACATTTTTTCTTTAAAATCCCAGTTGTCTATTTTTGCTCATTTTAAATATATTTTTAAACATTTTCTAAATGCTTTTTTATATTTGTACAATTTTTTTGTTTTTGTGAAGCGCCTCGTGATTTTTATCTTGAGAGAGGCGCTATAGAAATGATATTTTCTTCTTCTTCTTCTACCCTGCCTGATTGCCCATTGACGCTGGAGATAGGACCAGCCCCCCCCCCCCCCCCCCCCCCCCCCGCCACGACCCTACATGGACAAAGCGGGTTCAGACAATGGATGGATGATTGGATGGATGGATGTTTTTAAGCCCCCACCAGTTGGTTTCTGTTGTTTCAGTTACAATAATTACATTCATTCATTCATTTGTCACAAAAGCCTTCAAACTGCTTTTAAAGTTTAGTCGTTTTGAACAGGATTGAACACCAGCGCGGGTCTGATGCTGTTCAGGAGCAAGTCATCAGAAAAGTTGGATTTTTGCTCAAAGACAGAGACTCTGAACGACCTGTAACAAGGACAAGTTGTCATAAAAGAGGAATGATAAACTTAAATGTCAGGAGCTCAGAACTCGAATGTCAGGTCTAAAGCATTTTGTTAATGATTATGTAAAACCCTAATGATCGGTGCTTTAATCACCGGATCATACACTTACATTTATGTTTAGTTTGTTAATGCAGCAGATCTGAGATCTGTGACTTTTAAACGGTTTAATCCTTTTGTTTCCTGCCTGACCAGCAGCTGCTTCCAGATTCTTTACTTCTTCCAGAGATAATGATCCCATTCACAAGCCTGCTGTCCAAAACGGCCTCCAGCATAAGAGCTGGAAGCTGAGCTGTCAGTCGTGTCACGACCACCTCAGACAGCCGACGGAGCTGTTAGAGGTGAACATGGATGAAGGAACCCAGCGCTGAGCTGCTCCGGATCTTCAGGAGATTTCAGGAAAACCTGAATGTCGGAGTTGTCCCTGAGCAGATCTGGGCTCAGAACCCAAGCTCTTTTAGTCAAAACCACAGAAACAGAAGAAGAAAAAGGTTTTCGGGTTATTTATTTTTTCTCTTGAGAGAAACTCTCGAGTCTAAATGTTATAAAAAGGAACGAAGAATGATGTGGATGCATGCTCAGTCGGGATTGATTTTCCAGTCAGCTCCGTTCACAAAGAAAACTAAACAGTAACGGCTGCTACTGCTGGGCTTTTGTCCTCATGGATTCTGGATTCTGCACGAGGCGCTGAAGGGGCCTGGACAAAGACCATCCTCGGATTCATTATAGCTCAAATCAGGACTCTAGCCCTTTCTAACCCTCTATTAGAGATCTGTGGAAAACCCAAGGTTTATTTTCTATTCAGTTTTAGAAATTAGACTTGTGACAAAAACAAATGACTATTTTTTTCTTTTGGGATGTTGATGGTTGTGGAAATTATGTAAAAGTTATAATTTGATCTAAAACATGACTTTCTGTCTCATTCTGTTTCATCTCTTTATTATATTAATATTGAAAACCCTGAAGTATTTTCTAATATTTCAACCAAATACATTAGGAGCCAACAAGAAAGGTCCAAAGGGCCACTTGAGGCTCCAGAGCCGCAGTTTTCGGACCCCTGAGCTAGGATATCCGGTTTGGTCGCTCAGACTCGCTAGGCACATTTAATCTGTGGCGAGATCTCACACAGTTTCTCCAGGTGTATGCATCAGGCTCTGAGACCCCACCAGGTGTCTGCATCAGGCTCCGAGACCCCACCAGGTGTCTGCATCAGGCTCTGAGACCCCACCAGGTGTATGCATCCCACCAGGTGTCTGCATCAGGCTCCGAGACCCCACCAGGTGTATGCATCAGGCTCTGAGACCCCACCAGGTGTATGCATCAGGCTCTGAGACCCCACCAGGTGTATGCATCAGGCTCTGAGGCCCCACCAGGTGTATGCATCAGGCTCCGAGACCCCACCAGGTGTCTGCATCAGGCTCTGAGACCCCACCAGGTGTATGCATCAGGCTCTGAGGCCCCACCAGGTGTATGCATCAGGCTCCGAGACCCCACCAGGTGTCTGCATCAGGCTCTGAGACCCCACCAGGTGTATGCATCAGGCTCTGAGGCCCCACCCTGTATCTGCTTGCATCCTGAAGCAACAATGAGAGCAGACAGATGGACAGGGAGGGGGACAAACGGACGGGCTGTTGACGGAAGCAGGACTGCAGCGCTGATTTTGATCTAGAGCTCAGTGACATAAATGATGCATCTCTGCAGACACATCAATAACACCCAAAGAGGGCCTAATGGAGGTATAAAAGCAGGCAGATAAGAAGTTCGCTCCAAGCTTCCATAAATCTGCTTCTCAGAATGACCCGTTTAAAATGGACAATGCTGACAGGCTGCATAAATTACTAATGGAAGGCATGAGAAGTTTTACTGTTATTGTAATCATCATAAAGCCTCTGGACACCTGAAACACACGTGTCCAAAATCCCGCTAAAGCACCTCGCTGCTCAGGATTCATAGATGATGTCACAGATTCTCCTTCTTCATTACTCAGAAGGTTTCAGGCAGCTTTCTGTCTCCGTGTCAGCAGCAGCCGTGTCTGAAATCAGTCAGAGTTTGTTCCACCTGATCCATGATGCACGTGTCCCGACACGCCTCGGACTGCTGGTGCTCCTGCTTGCGTGTGGCCTGACCGGGTCTGAGCTGGAGCGGAGACTGTTTCATCTGGAAGCATGCTGCTGTTTAACAGTCGGACCAGAATCAGCGCCAAAATGACATTTCTGACACCAACACCTTTCCAGCTCTGTGACAGACGGCATTTGAGCTTTTTTTAAACTCCAGCTGATTGTTTTAGCTTCAGTCAGACATAATAAAACCCCCAAAATCCAAAATTTTAACCGCAACACAACATTTTCTGTCACGGATTAAATAATAAAACAAAGATGAATGGTCACCTGATTTTACAGTAAGACAAAAAGGTGCGTGGCTTCTTAGGAGTACAAGAGCAAACTTTTGGGTCACTCCTGTTTATTGGCTTTGGTGCTTGAAACAACTCTGGAGCTTTCTGACGCCGGTGTCGAATCCCAAGTGCCGGAACGCCAGCGTTTGCTTGGTGCAGACCCAACAACGTCACTAACTCACTGATTGTAAAGAGTGAATATTTTGTGTTTTGAAAGGATAAAACTGACTCAGCTGCTTGAGAAGGAAACGTAACTTCCCTTCAAACACGATTGACCCTGTTCTTTTTGTTTTCAGTAGTCAGAAGTTGTGCAACAATCTGAGCAAATAGTGTCTTTTTAGAACATCTGGAAAATAAGTCATAGCTTTTTTATTTTGTTACTTAATCGTGGCTGTTTACGTTTAATCGGGGGTGCCCAAAATGCGCTGTTTGGTCATAAAACAGGAATCATATCAGCTGTAGTCGTGTGAGCAGAAGAAAATAGCTGCTGGAAGATGATCAACACACCCACTCACCTTAAAGATGGTGGCCAACATTCTAGGACGATAGTTTGGTAACGCCCAGACCACACGGTGCATTATTTTGCCGCCCTAGACGTCCCTTGTCGTGAACGTGAGGGTCATTTGCAAGTCTAAGGTCATCCAGTGGGACTGGATCAGCGAGAACTTATTGAGCACCCTCACAACCAAAGTCAGACTTCAACAGTCTTTAAACGCTGCTTGAAAACCTACGACTCCCACCTGAAATTAGGGTGACCAGATGCCCCGCTTTGTGTAGGACAGTCCCGCATTTTCATTACTTTTCACGTGTCCTGCAAATGAACTCATTCACTGCCATTGACGACTAAAGTCGTCATTTTAGATCCAACCGTTCACTCGTTCAAGCGTTTTTTACTGTTCGGGCATCGGAACGAGCCCCCTCGCCGAGAGAACAAACATCTCCGCTCTGAAGCCGATCTTCATCCGCATACGACACACGACACATGATCAGGAAGCAGAAAATCCATGTGTTAGGAGATCGTTTTGGGCCATTCCTGTAAAAAAAAAAGTGAGACGCGAACTGGAAAAGCGTCTGCCGATCACAATTCAACAACGGGTTAAGAAAGAACGGGTAATGCTCGAAACACGCGGATTCTTCCTGATGTAAGAGGTGAGCCTCCTCTTTGTTTTGGCGTCGACATCATCCTAGCGCGCAACGTTCTGTGACTTAAAAAAACAGTGAAAATAGTGAAACGCTGGCAGTGAATGAGTTAAGACTCGTGTTCCGCATTATTGACAGTTTCCTGTTTTGTGTTTCAATTTTATAGAAGAAACTGTGGAAAAATCTGCCTGTTGCTGTCTATCAGACGGAGGCGGGACTTTAACGCAGATCCGGAGTGTGCGTGGAGCACACCCGAACCACCAAAAGAAGCGTGAGCGAGCACGGAGGAGAAAATGCTGTAAACTGCTGAATTAAACGTGTTCAGAGACACTCAACAGTCTTTGTTGTTTCTCAGTAATGTTTTCATGTCTCGGCGTGGAGTCTGATATGAAGAGGTCAAAAGCAGGTTTTCCAGTATTTAGACAGGTCCATAATAAACACAATGGAGGTTCTAACACAGACAAGGTGTTGCGGTTTCAGATACCTGCATACATGCTGAGCCCCTTAAAGCACAGTGAAGAAATAATGAGAGAATAAATGGAAGCTGTGATCACTTATTCTCAGATATTTGAGGCAAAAAGTAACTCTAAGATACTCTATTATTAGATTAGATCTGAATGTTTTAGAGATTAACTGAAAATCGTTGTCATCGTCGTCTTCCTCCGCTTATCCGGGTCCGGGTCGCGGGGGCAGCATCCCAACTAGGGAGCTCCAGACCGTCCTCTCCCCGGCCACCTCCACCAGCTCCTCCAGCAGGACCCCAAGGCGTTCCCGGACCAGATTGGAGATGTAACCTCTCCAACGTGTCCTGGGTCGACCCGGGGGCCTCCTGCCGGCAGGACGTGCCCGAAACACCTCCCCGGGGAGGCGTCCAGGAGGCATCCTGACCAGATGTCCAAACCACCTCAACTGGCTCCTTCCGATCCGGAGAAGCAGCGGTTCTACTCCGAGTCCCTCCCGAATGTCCGAGCTCCTCACCCTATCTCTAAGGCTGAGCCCGGCCACCCTACGGAGGAAACTCATTTCGGCCGCTTGTATCCGCGATCTCGTTCTTTCGGTCATTACCCAAAGCTCATGACCATAGGTGAGGATTGGGACGTAGATCGACCGGTAAATCGAGAGCTTGAATTTCTGGCTCAGCTCCCTCTTCACCACGACAGATCGGCTGACCGTCCACATCACTGCAGTCGCTGAACCAATCCGCCTGTCGATCTCCCGATCCCTCCTACCCTCACTCGTGAACAAGACCCCGAGATACTTAAACTCTTCCACTTGAGGTAGGACCTCTCCCCCGACCCGGAGTTGGCAAGCCACCCTTTCCCGGTCGAGAACCATGGTCTCAGATTTGGAGGTGCTGATCCTCATCCCAGCCGCTTCACACTCGGCCGTGAACCTACCCAGCAAGAGCTGAAGGTCAGAGCTGGATGAAGCTAGGAGGACCACATCATCCGCAAAAAGCAGAGACGAGATTCTCCTGCCACCAAACTCGACACACTCCACACCACGGCTGCGTCTAGAAATTCTGTCCATAAAGGTAATGAACAGAACCGGTGACAAAGGGCAGCCCTGGCGGAGTCCAACTCTCACCGGGAACAGGTCCGACTTACTACCGGCTATGCGGACCAAACTCACACTCCTCTGGTAAAGGGACTGAATGGCCCTTAACAGAAAGCCACCCACCCCATACTCCTGGAGCGTCCCCCACAGGGTGCCCCTGGGGACACGGTCATAAGCCTTCTCCAAATCCACAAAGCACATGTGGATTGGTTGGGCAAACTCCCATGCCCCCTCCATCACCCTTGCAAGGGTATAGAGCTGGTCCACAGTTCCACGGCCAGGACGAAAACCACATTGCTCCTCCTCAATCTGAGATTCAACTATCGATCGGACCCTCCTCTCCAGTACCTTGGAGTAGACCTTTCCAGGGAGGCTGAGGAGTGTGATCCCCCTATAGTTGGAACACACCCTCAGGTCACCCTTCTTAAAGATGGGGACCACCACCCCGGTCTGCCACTCCACAGGAACTGCCCCAGATGACCACGCAATGTTGCAGAGACGTGTCAACCATGACAGCCCTACAACATCCATAGCCTTGAGATACCCAGGACGAACCTCATCCGCCCCCGGGGCTCCGCCGCTGTGTAGTTGTTTTGACTACCTCAGCAACTTCTGCCCCCGAGATCGGACAGTCCATCCCCCGGTCTCCCGGCTCTGGTTCCTCCTCGGAATGCGCGTAGGTGGGGTTAAGGAGCTCCTCAAAGTATTCCTTCCACCGTCCGACTATAGCCCCATTGGATGTCAGCAGCTCCCCATCCCCACTGTAAACAGTGTGAGCGAGTTGCTGCCTTCCTCTCCTGAGGCGCCGGACAGTTTGCCAGAACCTCTTTGGAGCCGATCGACAGTCTTTCTCCATGGCCTCACCAAACTCCTCCCACTCCCGAGATTTTGCCTCGGCAACTGCCACTTCTGCACCCCACTTGGCTATACGGTACCTGTCTGCTGCCTCCGGAGACTCACAGACCAGCCACACCCTGTAGGCCTCCTTCTTCAGCATGACGGCTCCCCGAACCTCTGGTGTCCACCAGCGGGTACGGGGGTTGCTACCACGACTGCCCCACGGCCACCTTGCGACCACAGCTAGCAACAGCCGCCTCGACAATCGCAGAGTGGAACAAGACCCACTCGGACTCAATGTCCCCCACTGCTCTCGGGACGTGGTCAAAGCTCTGCCGGAGGTGGGAGTTGAAGACCGTCTTAACAGGTTCTTCTGCCAGGTGTTCCCAGCAGACCCTCACTATGCGTTTGGGTCTGCCAGGTCTACGCGGCATGTTCCCTTGCCATCTGATCCAACTCACCACCAGGTGGTGATCAGTTGACAGCTCCACTCCTCTCTTCACTCGGGTGTCCAAAACATACGGCCGCAGGTCAGATGATACGACTACAAAGTCTATCATCGACCTGTGACCTAGGCTGCCCTGGTACCAAGTGTACCGATGGGCATCCTTATGTTCGAACATGGTGTTCATTATGGCCAAACTGCGGCTTGCACAGAAGTCCAATAACGAAACACCGCTCGAGTTCAGACCAGGTGGGCCGTTCCTCCCAATCACACCCCTCCAGGTCATGCTGTCATTGCCTACATGAGCACTGAAGTCCCCCAGCAGAACAATGGAGTCCCCTGATGGAGCACTATCTAGCACTCGTCCCAGGGACTCCAAAGAGGGTGGGTACTCTGAACTGATATTTGGCCCATAAGCACAAACAACAGTCAGGACCCGTTCCCCAACCCGAAGGCACAGGGAAGCTACCCTCTCGTCCCCCGGGCTAAACCCCGACACACAGGCAGAGAGTCTTGACCCCATGATGATCCAAGAATATTTTGGAAATTTCTTTGAAAATAATACGTTTTTAATGAATTTAATAAACATTGTCGGTAATATTGAAATGGTACATGGCCTATATTCCTACAGCGCGTTAGTAGGGTTCAACAACCCTCCAAGGCGTTAAACAACACAATCAGTCTTTCACACATTCACACACACAGTCACACACACAGTCACACACTGGTGTGCATGACCTACACTGTAGCCACAGCTGCCCTGGGGGGCACCGAGAAACGAGGCAGCATTCTCTGGTCAGAGCTGGGATCGAGCACGCATCCTTCTGATTCCTGGAAAACCCGCTCCACCTCCTGGCCTGCTGCTGTCCCATACAGCACATGACTTAAATGACTAATTCTCCACCATCTTTAAAAATTAAACGATGGAACTGGATAGTAATAGGGAGATGTTAGCCATGCCTATGAATGATTTTTGTATAGGCTGCGCAAAAGCTTCAATGAGTTATCCTGAGTGTTCCTTTCATTGCGCCGGCTGAAGTGAGCTGACGGGGCACCAGCAGCAGGACGTTTTGTTGGGGCGGGGCCACGTGAGGGATGGCGAGGGCGGGGCCAGGTGGGGGACTGGCGCTGGTTGGCTGGGAACCCATTGATAACTGCTTGCAGTTCTAGTCTACTATTACTTCTGTTGTAGCTGAAGTTGTTGAACCACGCAGGCCACCATACATCTGGTCTTACAAAACCCTGGCATGTAAAAAAAACAAGTGACACTGCTGCAATACAGGAGACGGTTTGTGCTTTTCTGAATAACCTTGACTTTTTGGTTGTCAGGTTAAAATGAGCCAATGAAAGCCCGAGGTTCAAACCAAAACATGAAACGAACCAGAAATGGACCACATAGCAGGATAATCCCAACTGATCAACATTTTAAAGCAGCAGATTTTCGTTCAGTCTGTCTCAGTCTTTAATGCATCGTAGAGCGGAATGGAGTTTATGCATCTACCCAAATCCTCGTTGCACATCCGTGTGTGAAGAGCGCTGCTCTCTGCCTGCAGCTCGTCCTGCTAAGATGAGCAATCAAGTGAAGCTCGCTGGGGGAGCAGTTCATCCCTAAACTTCTAAACGGAGATGGTGGAAGGGTCGTGCACACGTGACGGCCTGTTTAAGGAGTAGTTTGTCTGACTCTAACAAGATCTATCCATGCTTGAACAGTTGGAGGGGCAGCTGTTCTCAGCCCGAGACGCCGCCTTTTCCCACCCAGGAATCAGGACTGATGAAGGGAGGAGAAAGGAGAAAAAGGAAAGAGACTCAATTAGGAAGCAAGGCAGAGAGGAAGAGGTGCAAGAGGACGGCGAAGATGGAAAATAGATGAGGGGGGGCACTGAGGGAGAGACGCCGGCGAGAGCAGAGAGACAGTTTGAGCTGAAAATCATTTAGCACTAAGCTAAATGCCAACTAAGAATAGACTTTAAATCAATCAAGCCCGGCTACGGCTGGAGAATTAATAAGTCCCCCGGGAAGCTTCGCCTCCCCCCGAAGGCTGACGCAGGCCGAGTGTTTTCTGGAGCATCGTCTCAAACCCAGACGAACATTAACAGAATAAATGACATTTATGTTGCTCTCAAGGAAAATCAAAGCATCTTTAATACACCTCTGACCAGAGAGCGACTCTCAAAGAGACGTCGGAACCGCCGCCGTCACAGAAAGATCATTAAAGCCAGACGGGCTTTAAACGCTCAGGCTGCAGGTGGAGTCATTTCTCTGGAGGCTGAACAACAAGGTGCGCTCCCCCGCCCCGCTTCAGTAATCTGGTGTGAGAACGCAGTAACAGGGTGACAAGCACGGCCCTGATCCAGCCTCCCGTCTGGTTTCACCCTCTCCGCAGCGACTCTGTCAGCCGCCCGTGCTTCTCACATTAAACCTCTCCGATAAGCAGCTCTCTTAAGTGTCAGGCTCTCAGTGAAACTTCCTGCTTTCATGCTTTTGAGAATGTGACAATTTGTTGCCTAATTAGCTGCAAGATTTTTAACACATTCAATGAAACATTAATCACAAACCTCCTATTATTATCTGTTTTTTTTTTTTTTTCCAGAAAATGGCTTCAAAGAAACATCGTTTCCAGCTTCAAACGTGAGCAGCAGACATGTTTTTCTCCTGAAGCTGCTGGCATCTTCAAGAAGCTCACTTTGCTTCCTCCGATGATGATGTAATGGGTGTCAAAGGAAACAGTCTCCTGCAAAATTCCCGCATCCCCATTTATCACTCTTAATCATTTCCTGCAGATTTCTCAAGAACACATTTATTGAATGCATCCGTCTTTCTGCTGAGGAGGCTGAGGACAGAGATGGATGGCTGCAGCCGCCAGATTTAAGGACTTCTCGGGCTGAACAGAGCACAGCTGACAGTCTTTAACTCATTGAAATTCTAATTGCTGCTTTTCAAACGCGGTTTTCTGGCCTGAAGACTCAAACCACAGAAATACAGATACTGAGGCTCAGATCACCGAGGTTTGAGGTCGGACTAGAAAACTCACTGATCACAACTGCTGCCGGTTTATCCACGACTTTGTGTTCATCAGCATCAACGAGTTATAAAAGATGAAAAGAAGCAGCGTTTTACTTGCAGTTTTATACTAAATACTTTAGTTCTCATTTGCAGATAAATTACAGTTATTAATTGACTTGAAGGACAAATAATTGCAGGTTATGTTTCTGAAGGGACATGAATGTTTAAATTCTCTCTTGTCAAACAGCTGCTGTTATAAAGTTTGCATTTAACATTAACTCATTCACTGCCAGCCGTTTCCTGATCGCTAACGGCCTTCGCTGCCAGCGTTTCTCACCGTTTTTACTGTTGTTTATATTATTATTTTTTTTCACTGTTGTTTTAAGAGTGACAGAACGATGCGTGCTAGGATGATGCCGATGCAAAAACAACCAAAACAAAGCGGTGACTCACCTCTTACATCAGGAAGAATCCGCGTAGTTCAAGCGTTATACATTCTTTCATAATCCGTTGTTGAATTGTGATCGGCAGAAGCTTTTCTGGTTTGCACCTCACTTTTTTACAGCAGCGGCCCAAAACGATCTCCTAGCACATGGATGTTCTGCTTCCTGATCACGTGACGTGCAACGTATGCGGATGAAGTTCGGCTGAGATGTTTTTTCTCTCGGCGCGGGGGCTCGTTCCGATGCCCGAACAGTAAAAAAATGCAAATGACGACTTTAGTCGTCATTGGCAGTGAATGAGTTAATATGAGTCAGAAGTCCCAACTTCCAGTCACTCAAATATACTCAGATAACTGTTACTGAAGCCAGACGTTTGTTTTATTTTGTCATCATGTGACTTTTTCCATTAAAAACCAATTATTTCATTCTAACTTAACATTTCACATCATTCCGTGATGCCGTGTGGGTCCCCACTTCCTCTGTAAGCATTAGTTTCCTGTCAGCGTTTGATCTTTAGGAATTATCTGCCTAAAATGAGCAATTTCTTAAAGTTCCAATTTGTGATGTCACAAATGCTCTACACAACTTACTGGAGACGAACAACCTGCTAGATGGTTTCCAGTCAGGCTTTGGAAAACATCACAGCACTAAAACGGTACTGATGAAGGTGTTAAATGATAACCGTCTAAATACGGATTCAGGTAAAACATCAGTCCTAATGATGCTCGATCTCAGTGCAGCTTTTGATACTGTAGACCACAACATCCTTCTCAATAGGATCACAAGCTGGGCGGGACTCAGGCACAGTCCAGAGTTGGTTCCAATGTCATCTTGAAGAGAGGGTTTACGTTGTTGCTATTGGTGGTCACAAATCAAAGCTGATCACCATGACATGTGGGGTCCCCCAAGGCTCAATTCTTGGAGCATTGCTCTTCAATCTACATGCCCCCCCCCCACCCCTCCCCCTTCCCGGGCCAGGCCATATGCAAGAACAACATTAGCTATTACAGAGTTATGCAGATGACACCCAGATCTACCTAGCTCTATCGCTTAGTGACTGTGGTCCCCTAGACTCACTCTGTCAGTGTTTGGAGCAAGTTACTGACTGGATGCAGTCAAGCTTCCTCCAGTAAGACAAGGACAAGACTGAAGTTATTGTCTTTGCAAAGAAGAAGGCTAGGATGGAGGTTATCGCTTAACTTGGACCCAGGTTAGAAATCTTGGTGTCATATTTGATTCAGACCTGAGCTTCACTGGTCACATTAAGGCTATAACTACATCAGCGTTTAATCTTCTTCATCAAGTAGGAAGATTCAGAGGTCTCATGTCCAGACAAGACTTAGAGAAACTCATTCATGCGTTCATCAGGGTTAGGCTGGACTATTGACTGGTCTTCCCAAAAAATGCTGTGAAGCAACTGCAGCTTATTCAGAAGGCTGCTGCTAGAGTCTTAACAAGAACCAAGAGAACCGAGTACATTTCTCCTGTTCTGGCATCTCTACACTGGTTACCAGTAAACTACAGAATAAATTTCAAAGTGCTTCTACTAGTTTGTAAATCACTCAATGGCATGGGGCCAGAATACATGTCAGATCTCCTTCCTGCACATACACCCACCAGAGCTCTGAGATCATTAAGAAACAGTCAGCTGGTAGAACCTCGGATCAGAACCTAACAGGGGTGACTGAACAGAGACTTGCTCTTCTGAGCTGGCGGAGAAAGTGTAGGCACCGTTGTGCTTGGCATGGTGTTGGTGGTCCAGGTAAGATCCTCTGTGGTATGCACCCCAAACATTTTGTGCTGCTGACTCTGGAGTTTGGGTCTTCCCCACATTGGGGGACAGATGGTTCACGCCCCATTCAGCCAGCTGCGCCACTCCCTCTAGCGCGTTACAGGAGCAGAATGAACAGAAAGAGATAAACACATTTATGGTTTTCCATGATTTAAAGTCATTTACAAGCTCTCTTTGTTGCATTGGGAGATCCAGATGATGCTAAAGGATCCTCATTTAAACCGTGATTGGCTGAAAAGATCCTGAATGGTGGAGCTTTATCATCAGCGGTGAGTTCAGTGCAAAGCCGCTGCTGCTTCTTCTCATGCTCATCCAGGACCCCCTCGATCCCTCTGGAGCCATCCTGGTATTGTCCCACTGGGATGATAAACTCCTGTGGCATCTCTGGGCTTTAGCTTTGGAGCTTCAGGTGAAAACATCATGTTGATGCATTAAATGATGCAATAATGGTAAAATATTAAAGAAATGATCACACTTTACCTTTAATATAAACCTCAATGGTATTTAGTATTTAGAGTCAACTGTCAGTGAACTTGGTGTCAATGCTGCAAGAAGAGAACCGTGTAACTTCAGCGGGTCGTTAAAAATCAGCTGAGTCATCAGAAATGATCCAAACTCCCACAATGCATCAGCTGGACATGTCCTAAACTGAATCTTAACTGTTCACAAGTACTATTTTAGTGATAAATACGAACCAGAACATGGAGCCTGTGCTGCAGTAGAAACCACCAGACTAAAGGTACTTTGTTTAAAATGGCTTCAACTTCAAATCCCCATAATTCATGCATCCCTCCCACTCTCATCGCACACTGAACCCTTTTCCCTCCTACTTGTGCCCAGCCAAGGGTCACCACCCCCATCAGAGCATGCAGAAGAAGACGTTTTTAGACGCCTTCAGCAGAATCAGAATCTCTCTTTGTCCGTGTGAGGAAGTCCTCTGCTGCCTTGCCCCGGTGCTGCTAATGCTGTGAAGTACTTTCCTGCTGTGCCTGCAGCACCATCTCACTGTGTAATCACCAAACTCATGAAAATTGCAATAGCGGTGAATAATTTAAAGTGGCTGTGTTGAAAATGATGTGTTGCACGGTGTCATAACGACGGCGGTCCGGGCACCAGGAACAGGAAGTAGATAAAAACAAAAGTGGATGAAACCGTTTAGATTTGGTCAGATTATAGACTCCTGCAGGGTGTGCAGATGAGCTCCAGATGTTTAATGCAACTATTCAGTTCAGTTTATTTACACAGCATCAAATCACAAGAGTTGTCTCACGGCACTTCACAGAGTAAACAATGCAAGTGAACCTACGTATCTGTACGATCCTACTTGCCTTCACTAATCATAGACCCATTTCTAAGCTCAGTTTTCTGTCAAAGCTCCCAGAGAAAGTGGTTCATTCCCAACGACAGGATTATTGAACCTTACATTGCATTTCTGAATGATTTCAATCAGGTTTCAAGGCACGACATTGCACTGAAAGTGCACTTTTATGGGTTTTTAGTGATTTGATCTTATTGGACTTGTCTGCTGCATTCCACACAACCGACCATGACACTGCTGTCTCGTCTGGAGTCATGTGTGGGTCTTAAGGGCACTGTCCTTAAATGACTTACATCTTACTCACAGGATAGGTCCTTCTCTGTAAACTTGGGGGGGGGGGGGGG
>SSNQ01034634.1:295734-303234 GCA_006942095.1 Nothobranchius kuhntae
GGCCGCAGATTTTGGAGCAAGGCGCTGCAGTTGCTCTCCCTCGGCTGCAAAACCTAGAGGATGACGGGAAACGCCTGGCTCTCACCTGATCTAAGATCTGATTGGTTCATATTTTGATCCAAACATCCGGTGGTAGAACATGAAATGTTAGTTGGTCACATGTATTCTGTAAATCATGTTACGTTGATGATAACAACAATATAGGCCATAAAGAGAAATGTGATTTGTTTTCTTTTGTCACGTTTCCTATGAGCACACTGAAGCTACAGCTGCTAACCTTTACTTATTATTACACTCATGTCTCCATATACAATATATGACATCCACAAGCACGTGAGGATGTGTTTCAGCTGCTAACAGGCACCAGAATTAAAATTGAAAATTGAACAAGTGTGAATGCTAACGCGATATCTTCAGCCATCAACACCCCCGAGCTACACATGTAGGGAAATCTGTCCGACTTAAACGCCGGCTTTCAGCCACTCCCACCCCGCAGGGACTTAAACCCACACTGCCATCAGCTTCTGGAGGCTGCTGAGCCCCGCTGTGGGCCAGGTCCGACCCGGCTTTCAGCCACTCCCCCTGCTGCTTCCGTCTGCTCTCGTCTGTTTTCCAGGCGAGGCGCTGCTCAACTCGAACACGGCCATTCGGCCATTCTCTGTGCCTCCCGTCTTCTTTAAACCACCAAGAATCATTCCACCTACGCACACGCTTCTCTGCTTCATACCGTTTCAGACTGTCTCGCTTCTCCTCACCAGTTTTAAAGCGTTTTGCCGGAGATTTCATCAAGAAATCCAATCCCTGTGGCGGCGCCATCTTCCTGCGTGCTTGTGTGTTTCTAGCGTGGTTCTACCTCGTCTTTAATAGTGAACTTATAGTTCACGTGACTATAACTAGAATCGTGCAGTACGTGCACGAACCGTACAAGTGCAGTACGTGGCTAGAGGCGCGCAGGTTCACGCGCGCGAAATGAAAACAGCGGCTTCCTACAGGGCGCGGCCATGATGTAGGCGAAAGCCGGTGTGTAAATGACAAATAAGGCTTGGGCGCCACCCGGGCAGTGAGTCGTCAAGTATTTACCGCCCGACGAGAAAATTTAGCGCCATTGGCGCTCGGGCGCTTTAACGGTCCACCCCTGAAAGAGATTTATCTGAGCTCAAGATCAGCGCGTCTCTTTGTCACATTTTACCATTTCCCATCAGTTCTTTTCCCACGGTGAGGAGCATCCCTGCTGGTGACATCACACGAAGCAAGAGGAGTCTCTAAAAACAGGAAGTCGTCATCTGATCAAAGTAATGGTCAAGTCTATCCCGATCAGAAAGAAAGTGGTAGCTAAAGTCAAAGTCAAAGTCATTTTTATTGTCATGTCTACCACATGTGCAGGACACACAGAGAAACAAAATTGAGTTTCAATGCACACAATTCAGAGATCAGACATACGTGGGTAAGACGGATGACATGAATTGGTGACTGCGGTCATTCGCAACACGAGTCGCGCTACCTTAATAGATAAATGAAAAGGGAGTTACATGAGGATAATTGGGGTAAGGTAAAAAAAAGGCATAGCAGAGTTAGACCCAGCGGGGAGTAGCTCTATTATACAAAAAAAACTCCTCAACATAGAAGCACGAACAGCACAGACACAAAACATCAGAGTCCGATGGGGAGGCGGGGTTGGGCGGGATCCTGAAGCCTCCAATGGGAGCTGCCAGTGCGGCGCATCAACCAGCTGCAGACCAACAGGTGGGAGGGAGAGATAAGGAACAGAGAGCACATTGAGTTTCCCGCAGGTCGCTGACCTCAGCAGAAGTGACAATCTGAAGGCCGGGGGGGAAGGTCGGGACACAGCATCTGTCAGCATTCCTCCTTTCGTGGGGGTGTGTTGAGCAGCCTTGAGAGGCTGCCTTGGCGTCAGATGAGGGATAAACATGGCTTTGTTTGGGGCAGGCAGAGATAATTTTCCTCTCTGCCTTGGAGTCTATAAGTGGTCATTCATGTCCACCAGTGAAGCCAATTTTACCCTCTCCAAGATGACAACCATCTTGCGTACTAATACAGGCAACGCCGCGAGGACATTGTCCAGCTTACGGTTCACCTCGAGTAACGTCCCAGTCTGTGAGGTCACCGCACGGACGGCACATTCCGTGGGCGCGGGTCGCACTCTAATCGCTCCCGTCTTCCCAAATTTCCAGAAAACCAGATATCCTCCCACTCCAGTCAGAAGAAATCCAGTGATCATCAGGCCGAACATCCACAAATGTTCCACGTCCTCGATGGACAGCTGAGAGAGGCACACGATTCGCCAGACCTTCCAAGAATCGAGTGCATATCCCGCTGCAAATGTCCCCTCGGGACAGGTGGAAGCCCCCTTCTCCGTTCTCATCGTAGAAAAAATTTTATCAATCGCGTTGAATGACCAGCTAATTAAGTCCATATTTCCAAAAAAAGAGTAGTGGTTTCAGGAGAAATGCAGAGAAGTGCTCTGTAGGCTGACGGGACAAGAGCCTTGGGGAAACAGATAAGGGAGCTGAGAAAAAGCTTCTGTACTCTCTGAAGGCTGGAGAAGAAAACTCCTGGTGTTTGAAACTCTGGAAACAACTGTCTCATTCATGATGCTGGAACACAGCTGGGCCACATACTGAGCCTTGTGGAACACCTTTTGTAAATAATGAACCGGCTGCAAGGGATCCGTTCTCCTGTGATTTTTCCAAATCCAGACAGAACAAAATGGCTGATTATGATTATGACAGTGAAGATGGGGATTAGCTAACTAGCAAATGTGAGGAGGTGCTTCTTGTTTACATATGAATCCACCTTTTCCTCACTACTTCCTGTTTCTCGGCAGCCTCTGCAACATTAATTTACACAGGAAGCCGGGTCAGAGATGGAACAAACTTTAGGTACATTAGACAACCCAAGCTGCCGATATTCAGCAACAATACGGTGATTGTGGGTAAATGGCTGTGATTTATGATGTGTTTGATGTTCCAGAAACTATTTATTGACATTTGCTTTTTATGGATGGACAGTTTTGTAATTAATGAACGGCTGAGACATAAACATGCCAAAATGTGTTGGAAATGGATAGCTGCTCTGCTCAGAAGTTGCACCCCTCTCGATGAGCCACGGCAAACTGATTGCTCCTGACCCCGTCTCTGCTCTCTGATGTTTATGAATACCAATAAGGTGCATGTTGCCGAGGATCCAGTTTTATCTCAAGTAACTCTCCACTGGAGTCGGACACAGAGAATATTAAAGAGATTCATTTACTCTCAATCTATAGTTCTGTGTTTTCTCTTTAAATAGTTTTATCGTTTGGATCTTTTCTTTGGTTTGTATGAAAATCTTCTTCTGCTCATGGGCTCGACCATCGCTGCTCTGTCCTGACTTACTAAGAGCACTTTAGCTTGTGCATGAAAACTCCAAAAGGTTGAACTATTTAAGGATTACAACATAACAGGAGCCCTGTTCAGAAGTAAAACAGTTAAATGCCTATTTTTTGTTCCAGAAGAACATTTCCTCCAATCCTTGAAGCTATAACTTGTTGTATATTCATAGGAAAACCACACACACACACACACACACACACACACACACGCACGCACGCACACACACACACGCACACACGCACACACAGCTCCGGTCTGCATATTGCCTCCTCCAACATCCTCAGAAATCCATTTCTACTATTGGCAGGGCATTGATTCTGTGTGAATGGATGGCGAGTCCAGACGGGCACAGGAGATGACACGGTGTGAAATGGTTAATATATGAAGCACACACATGCGTGGGCGCGCACACACACACACACACACACACACACAGATGATAAATCAGAGCTAAAACAAAAAGAGATGTGATCTCCCTTTATTTACTATCAATGGGCCGTTTCATCCCAGAGGTCCGTTCTCAAACTGACCGAGAGAAAGAAAATCAAAGAGTACAACAAAACTTCTGACTCAAGGGGATGTTTCAGCACGTCACAAACATTTACATCAGTTGCATGAAAACCTGTGTTTTACGAGAGTAAAAGTCAGCATCAGCAGGTGAAAGGTATCTTCATCCAGGTCGTTGAGGCCAAAAACATTGTTGTAAGATTTCTACCACACAGACATTTACAACCAACAAGATGATGGTTGTTTATGTTTACACAGAAACATATTTCCAAATAGCATAAAAATTCCCTTCAAAGCTCTTAAAACAACAAGTTGTGTGTCCGTGCTGACTTTTCGTCCTAAAGCGTTCGGAGTCATTTGTTGTAATAAAAATGTTAAAATTCTGATTTCATTTGCCAGAGTTGATAAAACAAATTTGTTATAATCAGTTTTCTCTGATTAGCTAATCCTATAAAAACAACAGTAATAAATAAATAAATACACCTGGCCTTCACTACCTGCAGACCCTCCACCAGGGGCAGCAGACATGAACAGGACTGGACACGGCAGGTTTCTGATGAAGGTCCTAATCCTGATGGACGCTTTCAAGTCTGAACAGGACTTTATGTGAGTTGGTGTGAGGAGGTAGGTTCATGTTCTGGCTGTGGCCGTTCTGCATACATGCATGTTCTTCCCGTGCGTGCATGGAGTAAGCTTGTTCTGCTCGTGCATGTGTGAAGTTGCCATGCTTTGTACATTTTCTCCCACAAGCTAACAGCAAACATGTCTGTTTTTGGCTAAAAGTCTCTGCTGAACAGAAAAAAATAATAATTTAGAACCGAACCTTTAGTCCTTCATGGTGAAACTCCTCCTAACATCCCGACCATCAGCCTGGGAGAAGCTGCAGAGGTTCCAGATGTGGCTCCTGATACTCACTACAAAGTCTGTGGGACGTTCTTCCACCTTCAGTAGGCAGCCAGAAAAGCTGTTTAACCAAGTTTATGGTTCTCATTCATGGACACAACACCGGCTAAACACTTCGATCAGATGGATGAACTCTTACAGGGTCATTATCGGCTCTTATGTGTAGTAAACATCTCTGTGCTGCTCAGTTTTTATAATCTTGTTCCTAATGTGATGCAGCCTGATGTTTAGAGGTAAACCGAGTCAGGCCCAGCCGGCCCGTTTGACTCCCTCATGGCTGTGAAAGGAGCAGCTGTTGCGGCAGACCCGTTCGACTAATAGATGCTCATCAAAATTCACTGTAACCTCCGGTGATTAGACCTGCTGAGCTGCAGGAGCACCATCACAGACACGAGCCTTCATTCTTCCCACTCTCTGGAACATTTGTCTGAACTCATCTCTGTCATCCTGACTGAAGCAAGCCATCAAAGATCTGCTGTGGGGGTCGGAACATCAGCTGTTCAGAGGAACTCTGCTGTGATTCATCTGAGCCACAATCTGAGGCTCCTGTTGGGACCTTCACTGTCTGAATCCAGCCAGGTAAAATAATCTAACGGATTAAATGAGGCTGGAGGATAAAAACTGCAGGGAGAGAAATAAATAGATCTTAAAAGCTTCTCTAAAATATATGTGAGGACATAAAAGATCAGAAAAAAAGAAATGAGAGAGAGAGAGAGAGAGAGAGAGAGAGAGAGAGAGAGAGAGAGAGAGAGAGAATTGTTCCCAGTCTGGATGCTCAGCTCCTCCCCTGGACGTGCACGTGTGTGCGTGCGTGCGAGCGGGGCATCGTTCCATCAAATCCTTCAACTTGGACCACTCCGGCTCAGCAGCACTTTTTGCTACAGCATTCCGGCAGCGCCTCCACCAGCAGCTCCTTTTCCAGCTCAGAGCGCTGACTCTCATCCCGAGTGACCGGGAGGAACCGGGAAAACGGACTTCCAGCTTCCGGAGCGTCCAGAGATGGAGCGGAAGGTCGGGTTCTACCCAAAGTGGCACCGCGCGCTTTGGGTCCTGATGCTCGCGGCACCCTGCGTCTTCCGCCCTGCTGAGGCTGGCATAACTTGCAGGTCATGCCAGCCTGGAAACAAGTGGCGCGGACAGGAACTACCGCTGACATTTAGCTTGAGTGGACCGGTACCGGGGCTACAGGGACAGGTTTGGGGGAACGGGGTCTGGACGGGAATGAGGCGGCAGCTCCCCTGCGCCGCTGGTTCCGCCGAATGCGCTCTGGATCGGTCGGACTACGCGCGAAAGCCTCGGAGTACCGATAACCTGCGCGCGCCAGGTGGAGACGGTGAGGAGAGGAAAGTTGCTCGGGTCAAAACAAGTTCCCAGTTCACGGCCAGGAATGCTGCAGGGACTCAGGGCCCGAGTAGGGACAGCGACGGTGACGAAGTCCGGTTCCCCGGTGTGGCGGGGCGCAGAGTCCCGCGCTCGTCCGACCTGCGCTGGAGCGGAGAAGAGCGCAGAGGCAGCGGCACGAGGCAGGACGAACCCAAACTCAACAGCTCGACCTTCGCCCTGACCGGAGACTCGTCCCACAACCAGGCCATGGTGCACTGGTCCGGCCAGAACAGCAGCGTAAGTCATCCTGCTTATCTTCCGGTGCGCAGCAGGGCGGGCGCGCTCCAGCTGGCCACGCTGAGCGGAGACTAACCTGCGCTGGTGTCTGTGTGTGTGCACGCGCGCGTGTGCATGAAAGGGAGTTCAGCGGAGACTCTTCAGGTTCTCAGAGAACATCAGAAGCTGGTTCTGGTTCCTTGTGTCGGGTTTGAATAGCTGAGCTTCGGTGGTACAGGCTTCCTGTAGAAGTGCGTGTGTGTGTGTGTGTGTGTGTGTGTGTGTGTGTGTGTGTGTGTGTGTGTGTGTGTGTGTGTGTGTGTGTGTGTGTGTGTGTGTGTGTGTGTGTGTGTGTGTTTCCAGTCGCTCTGCAGGTTGTGGGAGAGGTGAGGCTGCTTTCGAACCATGATCCCCCATCCCTTGTTATATTGCAGCAGGTTTTCAGTGAGGTGGGAAGTTTCCCCCCAGGTGTGTCGGAGACCAGCGGGAGCAGAGCTCAGATCAGCTGATCTCTGTGAAAGTTGGAAGAAAAGGAAGGGGAAAACAGGATCTGACAACGTTCCTGCGTCCCGTTCCCTAAAACTTGAAACTTGTCACACAGACAGGTTTAACATGGAGGCTACTCAAACACAGAATAATAAATACAAATACAACGTTCCATTTATTCAAATCGGTGTAAGTACAGCCAGCATCCGGCTGATGGGGACTGTTTATTTTTTATATAGATTCTGAGACCGGGTCATTTCTCCTGCAGGCCTTGCTGCTGCGTGTCCCACAGGGACACGTCCCATACCTGCTGTACAGGATGTCCCTCATGCGTCTCCAAAAATAAATAAATAAAAACACATTAGAGGACATAAACAGGCTTTTTCTTCAGCGAGGTCAATCCTTACCTTTATTTACTCACAACATTCAACATTCCCATAAATAACCGTTAAATCCAAGTAGTTCCAATTTACAGCACAGACTTCCACGTCTACCAACCAGGTTCTTTAGGAACACGGGGAACAAAACAGGAAGAGTTGAAATCTTATTTCCTGTGAGAAGGAAGTGTTGCCTGACTGGTTTGTCAGATGTTTTATGAACACATGAACTTCACATG
>SSNQ01034634.1:316272-321272 GCA_006942095.1 Nothobranchius kuhntae
TTTAATTTTAGCCAAATTTAGAAATCATTTATTGAAGATTTGTTGTATTTAGAATTTTTTGTTCGTTAGAAGCGCCTCGTGATTTTCATCTTGAGGGGCACTATATAAAAGATCATTTTCTTTCTTTCTTTCTTTCTTTCTTTCTTTCTTTCTTTCTTTCTTTCTTTCTTTCTTTCTTTCTTTCTTTCTTTCTTTCTTTCTTTCTTTCTTTCTTTCTTTCTTTCTTTCTTTCTTTCTTTCTTTCTTTCTTTCTTTCTTTCTTTCTTTCTTTCTTTCTTTCAGCAAACACAAACTGGTAACTTCATGAAAACACAGTTTAACAAACATGTTTTTAAGCACCACTTTGTGTGTTTTTTGTTAGGGAGCCTAAGTCACGCTCATCTACTTCTGGCCCATGGGTCCTTGGAAGAATGAAAAGATGAATGCAAGTGGGTGGGGCTAAAATCACTATTTTCTATTCCTGTTTGCTATTTAGCAAAAGTTATTTTAGGTTTTGTGTGAAAATACGTCCAGGACTACAAATGCACATCACCACATTGGCGTCATCGAACCAGAAATGAAGAAATGCAGAGGGAAAATGGCTTTAAGTTCAGCAAACTTCAAAGCTTCCTTCAGGAGGAAAGAACCACCATAAATCTGGCCATGTGGTAAGTAGCAGCTACGCTAGGGGAGAGGAGATTCTGTGGTGACGCCATTCATGCGACGCAGCGACGTCTGATTTGTAGTCATGATAATTCTGAACTTTTACAAGTTGATCAATCTCAAAGTATGCGACTGGTGTGACAGAAACACCCATCATTACTTTTGATTTAAATTGAAGTACAACATACGTGCGATCCGGGGCGTTAGGCAAGCGAAATAGAAAATAGCTCTTTTAGCTCCACTGACTTGGATCATTTTTTTCATTCTTCCGTGGACCCATGAGCCGACCGGAAAGGGAGGAGACTTAGGCTCCCTCTGTGTGTACTTATGGTATGTTTTCATGTGTGTGAAATCATGAGATGTAGTAATACAACTAGTTTATTAGAGAGGTGAGCGGAGGCTGGCAGCGATGGGCTGGTTCCGGAGCTGGAGATTGGATCTCTGGAAGAAATGACACATGAAATGATGATCGGGACGAGGAGGTACTTATATATATATATATATGTATATACATATATATATATAAATAAATAGTGGGGAGAGTTCTTATTGAGATTTGGTTGTAGCAGAGCGTGGGAGAGGTGGACCGGTACCGGGGCTGTGGGTCGATGTGGAGGTTCTGGAGCAGTGAGGCGTGTTGTTGGAGGGTGGACAGGAGACGCACGGGAGGAGAACAGGGCCGGGGAGGATTCAGCCGTGGTTCAGGAGATCCGAAGAGAACTGCAGAGGCTGGTATGAGAGACTGAGGTCTTCAACACGAAGGCGTATTCCAGAGCGGGTTCTTAGGAATCCTGTGATGACTAACAGGTTTCTGGGAACAAACTAGATTTGGTTTCAATAAACTGGAACGGATTCAGGTGGCTGGACGTTCCCGCTAAGGCAAACAATCTGGTTCACTGGCTCCTTCATTCCTCCCGTCCAACTACATGATGAGCTGCCGGTGAGCAGGGTGACTCTGCAGCCGAGGTAATGGCTAACCCTAACCCAACAACCGGTGAAGAAGAAATGTGAACCCACAACCCCAGTTCCTGACAGTGAGCTTCCTGTGTTGGATTTGCAGCGTCACTTGATGCTCTTATTTTGAAGACTCGCATTTGCATTCCCGGTATGTTTTTGGCAGAAGTAATAACAGAAAGTATTCCCCTCTTTCCCTGCCTCTTTAATGATTACCATTACTGATGTTGTGGTTTTCACCATGATTGGATTTCTCCAAACTGAGCAACACGTTCTCACTCCCAGCGCGTCAAACACCAACGCTGGTCAGCCACCCTCCGCCTCAGACCCCAGACGCCAAAAGTGCCTTTTTCATCACTTATGTGTGAAAAGGGGTTTTTCCCTTTTCTGACTGCAGATCCCAATGCAGCGTTACACTGACGCGATGGGATGTCCGCAGCCAGAGCACCAAACAAGCTCATTGTACCTCACCCTAACCTCATCCTCTTATGTAACCTTCCCCTCACCCCTATCCTAACCTTAACCATCTTGCAAGCGAACACGTTAGTGATGTGTCGGTCGCTCTAAAAGCCGGCTCTATGAAGTGAACGACGGGAGCCGCCTCGTCATTGGTCGAGTTTGGACCGAGCCAATGCGAGGGGGGGGTTCAACAACCACGGTGGAGGTTAAAAGTAGAGGGTATGTGTAACCTCCCCCTCACCAGATGGTATGTTCTAACGTTCCCCTTGGGCGGCAAATACGAAAATTCCCAGTCAGACTGCATGGGAAACAGACGCTTGATCACAGTGAGAGTAACGTGTTAGCTAGCAAGATGGTTGAGGTTAGGATGGGGGAAAGGGGAAGGTTAAATAAGAGGATGAGGTTAGGGTGAGGTACAATGAGCTTGTTTGGTGCCCTGGCTGCGGACATCCCATCGCGTCAGTACAACTCTGCAATGGGATCTGCAGCCAGAAAAGGGAAAACCCTTTTCACACATAAGTGATGAAAAAGGCACTTTTGGCGTCGGGGTCTGAGGCGGAGGGTGGCTGACCAGCGTTGGTGTTTGACGCGCTGGGAGTGAGAATGTGCTGCATTGAAAGAAACATTTCCAGCTGAAATGTGTTTGATGTTTTCCCGACTTGCATAAAAGACCTGATAATTTACTGTGTAATGGAACTCCTGCAGAGTCACAACCTGGAATTGTAATTCGGGAATGCCTGGAACAGGTGGAACAATCAGGATGTGTAGAATTGAAACTTGAAGGTGAGACTTACTTTTGCAATAAGAGTTTTTCCACCTGCTGTGAATGTAATTTAAAGCCTGATTTGTTTCTAAGTTGCATATTTTTCACAAATCAAGTCAAACATTCTCACCTCCTACCCGTTTAAATCCGACTCCCTTCAATCATCTCACGCGTGATCCTTTCGTGCAGGAGCGGGCCTTCGCTTCCTGTTTAATTCCTCCCGCTGTCTCGGTTGGCTTCACCGACACGCGCCTCGTGTTTTGGCCTCGCTGCTCTTGTGTAAAGCTGTGATTACAATGCAAGCTTCTAAATCAGGTTGTGAACATCTAATTTTAATGTGTGTGGACTCTAATCTGTGTGCTTTCAGACCTGTTAGTTAGCACATCCTGCTGAGAGACGCGACTTAAAGAAATAAGCAGAAAAACACGAGGAGCCAGCGTCACTGTGTGGGCTAAGCGGTCCTTCGGGTACGTGCCTGGGAGTGATCAGGAAGGCGGCTGCTGTCACGCTCTGCCGAACAGCGTTTACTTGCCATCAGGCCGCGTTTGCCTAT
Organism: Nothobranchius kuhntae; assembly: GCA_006942095.1. Classification (NCBI taxonomy): domain Eukaryota; kingdom Metazoa; phylum Chordata; class Actinopteri; order Cyprinodontiformes; family Nothobranchiidae; genus Nothobranchius; species Nothobranchius kuhntae. The sequence goes on from SSNQ01034634.1 coordinate 319,644, forward strand.
AAACAAACCGGCTTCCCATTCTCTCTGTCTTTATGGAAGCAAAGATCCCAAGAGACTCCGACACAAATATGTCATTGCTTCCTTTAGTGTGCTGTAAATGTCTCAGGAGTCTTCCAAGCCCCCTTTAGGCAGACTCCTCTCTGAAACTATACGTTTTATGGATAATATTTCAGGATGTGTGAGTCTGTGAGGCCTTGTGAACGCACACTTTATTCAAGCCGGAACCCCGAGGCCCAAAGGTGCTGCTGAGAGAACTGCTCCATTTGCTCCTGCCATTCTTTACTTTTCAATAATCCAACAGCCCCATTTCCTTTTGTGCTTTCCTTCGGTGCAGCCCACTCAATTTATGGCCCCGTCAATTTGCAGTAAGTAGCTAGGTGGGGGGAATTCACCCTCGCCGGATTACTTAGGCCCTGCAACAGGTGCCAGCTGCTTCACTTCCTGTTTCAGGGTCATAACAACCGTGAAGCCAGGAAGACATTGACGCAGAAATACCGTTTGTGTCTGGCTCTAACTCACTCAGAGCGTCAGTAATTCTTTTAAAGATGTGTGAGCGAACAAAGAAGGAGCAGTTTGTCCACAAGTGTCGGTGGTTTGATTCCCCCAGAGGCTCCGTGTTTCTGCTACAGGTGAAGCAGGAGACGCAGAGGGGGGGCTTTAGCGTTTTCTTCACTGTTATCTGTGTAGACGAGACGATGAACGTAGACTAGAACATGCTGGCGATCCGCTCCTGAAGGGCAAGATCTGTAGGAAAGACTGAAAGCAGAACATATTTACTGGAATGGTTTCTGTCCGGACTCTTTTAGGTGTGACACACACTAGCCTGATCACTGCTGTGCCTAAATTCAGGGTCAGCATGAGGACTGGTCCTCCCCGGTCCACGCAGAACGGACGTTTGCAGCTGCGAATGTTTGATGGTCTAGCCTCCATATTTATTCCAGCCTAGACCTTGTCGCCTAGCAACCATAGCAGCAACACACGAAGAGTCCCGCCATACACTTTTAACCAAGATTTCAACACTCTCACACCCAAAAAGCATTTTTTTCAACGCGTCGGGAGGCGACGCGCTGTGCCAGAGCGTCACTTCCCGACGTCTGCGGTAAAACGAACATTTCACCAACATTTGACCTCTAACCTGTAGCGCTTTACCCCCGTCCTAACCTTAACCCAGTTCCTTGTGCTAAATTTCCCGTTAACCGTGTTTGAGCGGAACGATACAACAAGAAACAGTTTAGCATGCACCTTTGGGTTAAGGCTAGGATGAGGGTGAGTGGAAAGTTAAATTGCAAGAGGGTAAAGGTCACAGTTTGCTAAAATCTCTGTTTTACCGCCGGCGTCGGAAAGAGCCGCTGCACAGCGCGTCGCCTCCCGTCGTGTCAGAAAAAACGTTTGGTCACCCATCGTTATTTTTCGACGCTTTGGGTGTAAGAATGTGTTGAAGATTTTTATTATCAAACAAACAATAAGCAAATGTCAAAGCCCAACAACAAAACCGCGTTAAACGGTGTTTTGCTCCGCTAGGAACATGGTCCGCCTTTACTTTATCCGCCATTTTTACAAGAACAAAAAAATCCTGTTAGGCCCATAAACTCATCCTTGAACAAGGCGACAACAAGAACACGCTTGAGG
>SSNQ01034634.1:328772-349305 GCA_006942095.1 Nothobranchius kuhntae
GAATTTGGTTTCTTTTTATTACAAAAATCCCATAATTAGTTAGAATTTAGAAGCTCCTAATTGGGATCCGAGGTCCTTGAGGAAGAGGCCCCAAAGTGACAGGTGAGAACATTATTTTATTTCATGTAGACGCTGACTAAAAGCAACAGAATTATAACTGAACATGTTTTTAGATGCATGCAGGATTCTAAACGTGGAGTTTTAACGCAGGTGAACAAAACATGTCCCCTTTCCTGATCCTTCTAGATAATTCTAATGAAAACCCAACTGGTAATTATTGCAGTATGTACCATTTGGAAATCTCAACCAGAATGCGACTAATAAGTGAGCTACCACCGCAGCATGGAGGTGAATTATAGTGCATCAGTGCTGCACATTTCACTCACAACATAATAATGAACACAGGGATGAACTTCGCTGATGGGAACTAAACTAGGATTATCTCATGCCAGAATGCTGTTCAGAGCTGCAGCACCTGACACTTCCTGTGCTTCACCTGGCTTCCCAACCTGCTGCGGGGAGCAGGAGTTCTGCTGCGAGTTCACGTTGTCCGACTGACTCAGAGCGGGAACAAAACGTTCAACCGCAGGCTCAGCTCCTCCGGTTTCCCTTCCCTCTCTCTTCATTTCTTTTTATTATTACTTTTCCCAACAGTGATTTGAGACAACGACAGTAAAACATCAAACTGAAAGTGTACAAATGTGGGATTTAGAGCAAAAGGCAAAATATGTCAAAACCATCGACATTAATATTATGGACATCTACTTTCCATAGGCTGCAATATAACTTTTTTGAGGCCAAATGGGAGGTGGCCACCACCGCCATTTTGACCGTGTCACAGGTTCCGTCAAGCCCAGACAATTCCAAAAAATGGAAGAGGGGTGGAGCTGAGGGTGGGGCTGTAAGGCTGGGATCAACTGACGACACCCGGTCGAACTAGCTACAAGCTAACCCAAAGCTAATGCGGAGGTGGGAGCTAAGCTAACAGAGGTAGCAACCCAGCTACAACCGGAGTTAACTGTGCACAACACCAGAGCTTCTGAGTCAGAGATACGCCGGGCTGACCGCTGGGTAAAACCGGGTGGAACACAGAGGTCTCCGAGACCTCCACAAGCCGGCAGCCGCACAGCACACAGAAGCCGCGATCAGACAGATACGCCGAGCTGCGGGGAGAAGTGGCGTATTTTGGCGGTTCTGGCTTGCCATAAGAACCAGCCGTCAGCCCGCCGCAGCACACAGAAGCCGCGATCAGACAGAGATGGACCGGGCTGCCGGGAGAAACAGCCGGCATTCCGGGTGGAAAACATCGGTCTCCCGAGAGCTCCACAAGCCGATAGTGGGAACCCAGCTCCACCAACATGTTCAACCCATTTTCTAAAGTGCAGCATTATGTTAAATGCACTGGGTTTTACCCTATTACATTTAAATGTCATGGTTAAACAGTACATGTTAAAATCTAAGCTCAGCTCGGCAGTGACCTAAAATACATAAATATAATTTTACTTACCGAAAAAAATGAAGTGGAGACTCCTTGGACGCTCTATTAGTGCAATTAATGCCACAGCAAGTCATTTTGTCCAACAATTGCACAAAAATATCCAAACAAGAATACACAAACACAGAGACTCAAAATCCCGGAACAGTTTCCAGGCCAGACCGAGGCTCTACTGAGGCCTTTCCACTGAGCTAGCTCTGTGGTCACGTGGGTCTGATGCTCATTAATTATACAGAATTTTAGGCTTTTAATACACTTAAACAGAAGAGTGAGAAAAAAATTCACCCCCCTCAGAGTTGTCATGAGTGTAAACTAGATCATTTAAACCAAAAACATGTTCTGGTACCAGGCTGTAAACATGTTTATTTCTGCTGTCAAATTGGTATTTTTAACATGGGAGTCAATGAGGATTTGCTCGCTTCTGACACCAGCCCCTAGTGGATGACAGTGGAACTGCAATTTTTGTTACTTCCGGGTTTGACTCAATTTTAAAGCCGCACTGTGGGGCCCTGGTCGAAACCTAAAAAGCAGAAGTAGAGTGATACAGTTCACTAAATGTTTCAGACCTTTAATTTGAGTTTAAACTTGGAAAGAGCAAGTCACATCAAAATCACCTTATTTTAGCTGATAACGAGTATAAATGAGTGTCTAACAGTGTTGCAGACATGTGTAGTTCTTACTTTTGCATTTTGATGCGTTTTCTTTGAAAACTCTAAATTCTGTCTACAAATGCCAGTCTAGCGCCATCTTCAGCTGAAAAGTATAGAACACGTTTATTTTGAGTCAGTTTTAGCCAATGGCTAACGAGAGAACAATGCTACGTATTTCAGAATAGTACTACGTAGCAGCTCTGTGGCTGTAGGTTATAAAAGCACCGCGGTCTCAGCCTTGAAGCAGTTGGGCTCGTAAGTGAGTTGTGCTGTAGTTAGCATTAGCATTAGCATTGTGTCAGAGCCCCAGCAAAACTTCTAATATTAAAATGATTCAGTTCGAGTAGCTTGGCTGTTAGATTTTGTAGTTTAGTATTTTTTACATCTGACTCTTCCACCAGCTTGGTGGAGTTTGAACCGGTTGTGCTGGCTTGAAGAGCATTCCACAAATTAGTCCAAGCCGTTCCAGTAATTAGCCGGATCCCGCCGCCTGACGTTTCCCCAAAACGGAGACCTGGGAAGACACGTCTGTGGAGTGCTGGTGAATTGACTTGGAGGGACGGTAAGATCCAAGGAGAATGTTAGTAGTATCCAACACTTTTTCATAGTACAGACTTTACTGAGCTCTTTGGGACTGATAAAGCCTTCGAGACTATATTGCATCCATCTCCTGCAACTTTGTCCCTGAGATCTTTTGGAAGTGACATATGCCACCCAAAAGTAGCGGATTGCTGTCAGTTGCAAGAGAGAATGCACCATTTAAGGCGGTAAAGCAGTAAGATTTAGGGGGTGTGAGTATTTTCTACACCCATGTAATATTTTTCTTTATAGAAATCTGAGTGACTGTTATTAGAAGCTGATGAATGGACACATGAGGTAGAATCTGTAAGATCTAAATTAAACTAAAACTCGGTGTTGGCTGAACACAGATAAGAGACACCTGTCAGACAGCTGAGACATGAATTTAAACGTTTAACAGCTAATTTGGTCAAACCGACTTCTGTTTTTGATGACTTATTGCTCCGGGCCCATTCTCTCTCTACAATGCTGATGTCCTCTGGGATGTCTCCTAAGGAAAGGAAATGAATTCCTGTTCACTGGCGGGGTCCATCTGTGTGCATCTTTGAAAAGACACACGGGGACAGATGCAGACATCTGGAAGTATGGTTCCAGACGCATCTGCTGACGTCGCACCGCATTCACCTCATTCCCGTCATTACCATGTGAATTACAGTGCATAACTAGGTCGGGGCTTTGATCAGCCTTCTTCCTCGTGTCTCACCTATTCATGTCACCATCCAGCTATCGGGTCCGTCAGACAATAGGACAGTTCTGCTGTTGACACCTAAGCTGGAAAAATGATGCCTCACGCTTTTAGGAGCTCAGATCCAGTTGGTGCCACTCGGGTTGTTGTTGTTGGTATGATACTCGTGTCAATTCACCGCCGGCAATATGATTGTTTAGAGGTCAAATTCATTGAAAAAAATATTTTGTAATTATTATTTCTGATTATAGAGAGTTTCATGCAGGCTGAACATAAAAAAAGTCTCCTAGCTATACTCTGCATTAGTTTCTGGTAGAAAATAGACGGTGAAACTCTAGAATTTGAAAATCCTGACCGTGTGATATCATCAGTGTTGGGAGTAGGGTTGTCACGATACTAAAATTTCAAACTCGATTCGATACTTGGGGGGGAAACTCGATACTCGATTTCGATACTATTTAAAAACACCAATTTATTGAACAAGTTTATTCAAAAAATAACATTCCTCAATTTATATTGCAAAAATTAAATGTTAAGAATTAAGTGGGTAAAGTGCTTAAACCTTTCAAGTATCAGCATTTTTTTAAACGTGCATACAAAAACTGGCGAAAGTTAACACTTTAAATCATGAATTGTCTCACTATATATACACTATTTGCAGAGTGATGTTTTGCTGCTTAAACTCTGTTTAAGGTGCATTTTTGTCATAAGATGTAATGCCATATGTTTTGTTCTGTACTTTTGAACAACTCTGTTGGTCAATAAAGGGAGAAAACGAATTTCTCCATGGTAGGACAAAGATAATCTTAATAAAAACAGATTGGCGCACGGCAGTGACGTCATTAAAAGCGCCGGTTAGATTAGCCGCGGCTAGTCTGTTTACGCCTAGAAATGCCAGACTCGCTCCAAACAAACAGGGGAATCATGTTAATGATTCCTAACAAAACCTTTCGACATTGAGATGTTTTGGTGCAGATAATGTCTTATTTCGAGGCTGCACCATGGGTGCCCGTCCGCACCCGTTATATGGATATACACTGATGGCGATTCGCCGATGGATCTACGGTAAATACCCCGGGGAATCCAAGTAGCACCAAAGTTGTCAGCGTGAGTAAACAAACGTACTGCATGCTAGAAATTAAGTCCAGGTTGTGATTAACGGGAGTTTCCTTTAAGCACATAAGCGCGAATATACAACTACGTGTCGGACTTGGTATGCTAATTAAGTTGGGCTGTGAAGCGCCTCCCGAATTCGCTGTTTATGTTTTTGTTTATTTATTTGGCAGACAAAACTTGGATCGGAGACAACTCGCGTGGGAAATTGCAATGTAGCCATGCGATGTCTTCTTCTGTTTGTCTGGGAGGCGGAGGCTGCTTTACGGCATCTGGCTGTAGTGTGTGTCGGCATACTTGAACAAGGCTGTGTATAATAGTCCATAATATCGATACCACAGGGATGGAATATCTAATTTAGATACCACTTTTACTATCGACTTTTATCTAGGTATTGATTTTTTTGACAACACTAGTTGGGAGTAACAACGTTTAAATATAACGGTGTTTCTAACGGCGTTTCTAACGGCGTTCTTTTTTAGGTAACGGAATAATCTAATTAATTACTTTTCCCACTGTTGCAACGCCGTTACCGTTACTGGGGATGGAAGGTTGTGCGTTACTATGTGCTTGTCGAACGTTGAGAAACAGTGTGAGGCTTTCTGACCGCCACACATCAGCTGCAGCCAGGGAGAGAGAGGTGTCGGTGACGCACTTACAAACACCATGATGATTGGCCGGGTGGGCGGAGACCCTCACCGTCTCAGTCGCTGCCTGCTGTAGACACAACAAAGCAGTGATGGGAATAACGCCGTTTAAAATAACCACGTTACTAAAAAAATTACTTTTTCAGTAACGAACAATCTATCCAATCCAATTTTATTTATAAAGCGCATTCACAAGGCATTACAACCAAACAAGGCGCTGTACACTAAAAATGTTGGTTAATTAAACCAGCGTTATACAAACATGTCGAACACAGATAAAATATAAAAAGGAAATACAACAGAATCCCCAAAAATAACAGCTAAAAATCAATAAGACACAGGGTGAATAAAAATTAGAAAAACATTTTAAAAAGAACCTCAATAGTACGGAAGTTGATAATTGTGGGGTCCATTTTTAAACAGTGCAGATGTAAGTGAGGTTCATAATTATGTGGTATAAGCTAGGTTGAAGTAGTGAGTTTTCAGGCGTGATTTAAAAATGCTAGCTGTTGGTGCTAGCCTCACTAGCAGTGGTAATGCGTTCCACAGCTTGGGTGCACAGACAGAGAAAGCCCTCTCTCCACGGCTTTTTAAACGTGCATTCAGAACAGCTAGGAGGAGCTTATCTTCAGACCTGAATCTAATTAATTACCGTCTTCTTTCATCAAACGAAAAAGCGTGCGTTAAGCAGCGCGGTGTGTTGAAGCTGTCATCAGCTGATCAGGAGCTAAAGAGGCAGATGTTTTCATCCAAGTGCATCTCGGCCGTGAAGAACGAGGAAGACGTGATGAATATCTACAGCTGCAGACGTGGATCTGCAGCTGTTCCCTTCTTGGCGTGACAGCGGGACGTCCCGAAGGTCCGCTCACCTGTTCACCGCTCAGACGCCCTGATCTTCTACCTTCCTAGATCCTCCAGCTGTAACCTGTTTCTGATCATGTCTTTAGTCCCGCTGTAACACTGATGCATCAGTCTCAGACGTCATGGAGCTCAGGTGTTATCAGAACTACCTGTGTGTGTTTACCACCCAGCTTCAGCTCTTCTGTGGTTGGGTCTGACCCACGTTAGTAAATGTAAGTCCTCCATCAGGCTCGTGCCTCTTCTAGTGTCATTTTAAAGGTTTTATTTATTTATTTAACCGTTACTAGATTACCAGCAACAGAAATGCTGCTAAAAACACACAATTATGTCAAGCAGGAAAAATTAAAATACTGTGCAAAATTACATTTATTTCTGTAATTTAACTAGACTGAGAGACCATTTAAAGGCTCGGGAACCTTTACAGGTGTTTCTATTTGCAATTTTAAATTTAAGCTGATTGGGGTCTTGTTAAATATCACACAGTGACCTTTTAATAGTCTAGATAAGTGTAATGTTCCTGTTAGTAGTTCCTCCTGTTAAGTGCTTATTTATTAAAATTAAAATTCAGGTTTATAAAAAACATTTGGACATACATTTTATTATGTTCCAGTCATTTATATTTCACAACTGTAGTCATTAATAGTAAATTAAGTAAGTTTAATTAAGAGAAGAACCCATTTTTCTTGCTTTCTTTAATGGAAAAAGTAACTAAGTAGTTATTTTTCTTGGTAATTAGTTACTTTTATAATCTCATAACTCGGTTAGTAACTGAGTTACTTTTTTGACAAAGTAATCAGTAACTGTAACAAATAACTTTTTAAAAGTAACGTTCCCAACACTGGATATCACACTGTCACTTAATGTTCATGGACTCCGTTATCTTGGCTCATCAAAAGGCTGTTGTTGGTTTAGCGTCCAGTAGGGCTGGGCGATATGGACCAAAACTTATATCTCGATATCTTTACGCTGAATTCCGATATACGATATATATCTCGATATTTTTCCTCCTGTAAACTGTTGACAAGTTAACTCACTTCAAGCTCTTGAGAAATTATATACATAAATCAGTAGGTTAAATGCATAAAAATGTATTGATTCTGGTCAAACTTTAACCGTAGTGCCTATTCTCTACCAGTCTGAGCTTTAGTAACACAGGTACAGCTGTCTGCTAACACACACACACACACACACACACACACACACACACACACACACACACACACACACACACACACACACACACACACACACACACACACACACACACACACACACACACACGCGAGAGCACAGACGCACACACACACACACACGCGCGCCCGCGCATGCACAGACGCACACACACACACACACACACACACACACAGTTGAGAGCCAGAGGTGTATCAAATGTCCCACAGGCACTTTTTAATTATATATTTATAATTAATGTAAAATTATTTAAATTTCATCTAGAGGTGGCCCATGCTGTATAGGTCTTGTCCAGAGAAAAAAACCCATCATGTTAAGCTAAATGTACGATGATGTAATTGCATCTACTGAAGATCACATGGGTCATGCACCATGGAGTTATTAGTTATTAGAAAAACTAGTTATTAACTAGTTGTTAGTTATTAGTTAGCAGTGTTGGCTCATATCAGCGATTATACTGTAATGATTCAGAGTCTCTGGTTGCTCTTTTATGAGTGTTATTTTCGGGCTACTGTCGCCGTAACCCACACCTTACAAACTCAACTTTTTCATCAGAATCACTCGTAACGGAGTATTTACTAGCATAGCAAACCAGAGCGGAAAAAACGGAACCGGAACAACATTTCTCACCCGTTGAGTTCGCCTTCAAAATAAAACGGTAACCCTATAGTTTACTATTCAAACCCTTAAATATGTTTCAGGTCATTTGGCCACTCCGGCTTTCCGTAGCCGTTTCCTCATTACACAGGGGAGGGAGGGGTTTGGCTCGTCTCTCCGCACTAGCAGGATGGAAAACAGAACTCCGTTGGCATTGAACGTCCCCAAATAATTAAAAACCAGGAGGCCAAATGCAAAGTTTAGAGCAGCACATTTACCCAGAGGCTCTCAGACTGAGCAAACTTGTGAGAATACACGTAATAGCCGCTTAGAGACGAATTTTTGACACCTCCCGTGTGTCCTCGCTCAGCTAGCTAAACGGAATCAAAGCTGCACTTTATTCCTTTCTTTGTGCTCTTTCTAATGTTTTCTATCATCTAGGTGTTGTTGATGTGTTCTGACCCGTTTTTACTCGGTCGTGGCTTTTATAGTATTTTAATGTATGAACACAGACTTTATATATGTTCATTCTTTCGTTCTTTTTTAAACACAGAAACAGTTTTGTTTACCTGTTTGTATATATGTTTCCTATAAGTGCATACATGACACAGAACCTACATTTTCACAGTTTAGCTGCCTGTTTGTGGACTGATTTAGTTTTGTTTGTGAAATGTAGTTTGACGGCTTTTGTGAGCGTTAAGCCTCCAGCAGAGTTGGCTGACCTTTGAACTGCTTTTGCTTCATCTGGTAACCTTCCAGTCAGAGGCCTCCATGCTGAGTGGTTCCATCCGACTCAGAGCAAGTTTTCTCCACCAATGGCAACCTGCCAGCAGTAGCCTGCCAGCTTTACCAGGTGCCCGAGGCCCTGGTGGGACGGCCAGAGTCAGGTAGACCACTTCAGGCCAGATGGCCTTTCAGCGGGGGTACATCACTCCGCCCCCTCCTGAGCCCTTCTGGGGACCGCTGGCAGGGAAGAAGCGGTCTTCTGCAAACAACTCAGAGATTTACAGATATCCAGTGTTCCTTTGTGCCCCGTGTCTGGGAACGTTTGGTCCTGAACCGCTATCAGATCCGTCTTCCAGTGGATTTCCGTCTGACAAGCTTCAAAATGAAAAGCCAGCAATTTACACACACACACACACACACACACACACACACACACACACACACACACACACACACACACACACACACACACACACACACACACACACGCACACACACACACACACACACACGCGCGCGCGCACGCACACACACACACACACACACACACACACACACACACACACACACACACACACGCACGCACACAAACGCACACACACTCGTTGGCCAATCAGGGCAGACTAAAATTCCACGGCTCTAAATGCGCTCCAGCCCGTCGTCGGGCTTGCAGCTCTTTTCCAGAACTCCTCTCAGCTCCTGATTGTTGTAAATCAAGAACGAAGCGATCGATGGTGAAATGACAGCCTGCACTGCAGCGCGGCGCTGAGGGAAGTCCAGCCTCAAAGCGATCACTCCACACGATGCGCTCTCCCCCGCAAAGCCACACAAGGTCAAGGTTACCGGCAAAAGAAGCTGCAGCAGCAGATCTTTTGTATCTGTGGAAGTGGCTCAGTTTGTGGCACTTGTGAAACGTCCCTGAGGCTGCACATGTCAGAGAAGCTGGCACACTCTCATCTGCCTGTGAGCTAGCACAGAAACATGGATGTTTAGTAACGCCATAGGTGGCCTACTTTATCCAGACTAGTTTATTCGGATGCATTTAAAGACAATCAGCTCCATCTGACATTGCTAATAATCGTGTTATAACATGCATCATTATTCCTGAGCCACTCCCTGCAACATGGCGGAGGAAGACAGAAACCATGTTTACTTTGTGTGTGGGTTCTTCTTCACATCTCGCCCTCCTTCCCCTGTTTCTTTTGCCGTCTCACTCTCAGCTGTCAGACGTTGACTGAATCAGGTTAGAGAGGGGAAGCGAGGAAGCCAGAGCAGCGCTGATGAAAATGACAATGCATCTACTCCGTTTGGTTACTGAGATGCAGAAACAGAGTCCTTCCCTGAGAGGCTCATAAAACCCGGACCTGCAGCTGCGTGGCGCAGGTGCGCCGGGCTAATTGGAAAAGGAAGAAGATTTGAACACGGATTAAATTTTATAAGCAGGACCTGATAAAATATTAAAGTCAGGCAGAAGGATGTAAATAACACGTTTTTCAAAATGAAATGTTTTCCAGTTTGAAGACAAAACGTATCGAACTCTGCTCCGAGATGTGCCTGAGACATTCTGATTTACTTAATTCAAGTTTGACGCGATGAGCGCAGGTATGAAGAGGATTCAGCCGTCTCCCTGTTGTCTCCGCTGCCAGATTCTGTCCGTGAAACTGGATCAAGTCCTCCAACATGATTCTCCTATAGTTGGTGTAAAAAGCTCCAGACTGGATGTGTCTGTGTCCCTGGAAGTACTCGTGGTTTTAGAAATGAATCCAACAGTCGGGCTGAGACCGTCTTGTGTGGTTCAGTGTCGCCGGGCCTGGGCTCGAACCATGTCACAAACAGCCACGGCGAGGAATTTCTTTATTCTTCTCCTGATTATCTCCACTCTTCAACACTCAAAGATGTAGCTTAGTGGCTATGTTATGGATTCCTGTCAGGATGACTGGAATCTTTTAAAAACACCTGGAAGAGTGAGGATGCTGCAGCCTGACATCCAACGATGCAGGTTTTACTTAGGGGGACATCCCAGAGATTGCTCTGATCTATTTTCTTGTTCTTTTTTAACACAGTTTAGTAAAAAAAAAAGTTTTTTTTAGCTGACATGCTTCAGCTAGTATCTCTAGCCATCATCAGAGATACCGGGTTTTTACTAAATGGTGTAAAAAAAGAACAAGAAAATGGATAATGAAGATGAACACGGAATGAACATTGCTCTGATCCGTTTAGCTGCAGGACAATGACTATTAGGTTTGCTTTCAATGTGGTCAGTCAGAGTCTCACCTGCAGAAGACGACAGTCAGTCTCACCTGCAGCAGACGACACTCAGTCTCACCTGCAGCAGACGGCAGTCAGGGTCTCACCTGCAGCAGACGACAGTCAGTCTCACCTGCAGCAGACGACAGTCAGGGTCTCACCTGCAGCAGACGACAGTCAGGGTCTCACCTGCAGCAGACGACAGTCAGTCTCACCTGCAGCAGACGACAGTCAGAGTCTCATCTGCAGTAGACGACAGTCAGGGTCTCACCTGCAGCAGACGACAGTCAGTCTCACCTGCAGCAGACGACAGTCAAGGTCTCACCTGCAGCAGACGACAGTCAGGGTCTCACCTGCAGCAGACGACAGTCAGGGTCTCACCTGCAGCAGACGACAGTCAGAGTCTCACCTGCAGCAGACGACAGTCAGGGTCTCACCTGCAGCAGACGACAGTCATGGTCTCACCTGCAGCAGACGACAGTCAGGGTCTCACCTGCAGTAGACGACAGTCAGGGTCTCACCTGCAGTAGACGACAGTCAGGGTCTCACCTGCAGCAGACGACAGTCAGGGTCTCACCTGCAGCAGACGACAGTCAGCGTCTCACCTGCAGCAGACGACAGTCAGGGTCTCACCTGCAGCAGACAACAGTCAGCGTCTCACCTGCAGCAGACGACAGTCAGCGTCTCACCTGCAGCAGACGGCAGTCAGGGTCTCACCTGCAGCAGACGACAGTCAGGGTCTCACCTGCAGCAGAATTTGTATTAAAAACTTAGCTGTGTTCTGTATTTGTTAGAAAAATACATGAAAAATGAACATTAAAACAAGACAGGTAAAAGTGCTTTTATGTAATTTAGCAATAACAAGAAAAATAAATAAATGGCTGCATTGTAATAAACAATGCTGAACTTTTTGAGCTGATAGGGAGACACAAATCATTAAAATCATCCCTACACCTGCAGACTCAACCAGCATGATTAAAACAATACATTTACAGTAGGGATGCTCCGATCAGGTGTTAATCTGCCGATCACCGATACCGATCAGCCAAGAGGCCGATCATGGCCGATCAGCCGATTACCGATAATTACATAGATAGGCTGTCAATTGTTCATTTAGTTATGGTGAGTTCTAATGCATGTGTTACATATTAATTCAGAAAAAGCATGGTTTCACTTCAAATTATGTAATATCAGTAACAATTTATAAGAAATTGAAAACATTAAGGCTCTCTTTGGGCTACAAATAGTGCAAAAAAGTCAGTATCTCACATCACTGCCTTAGGGCTGTAGCGAAGCCTCGCGGACGTCGACGGCTCGATTCTAAAAATTTGTCGACGTCAGATCCGGAAGTCGACGCACCGCGCCCACTTGTTGCATCCCCAGGAGTTTGTAAATAGAGGAGGAATCTGCCTGTTTTTCCTCTAGTTCGCCCTCTTCTCCGCCTTCACCAACATCTCCGCCAAATACCGAAGACCCGGAACAATGTCCGTCCGTCACTAGATTATTTTCCTGTTTTGCCCGCCTTCGTCTCCCGGCAACGGACAACAACTTCCGGGGTCAGATGCGCTGCTTCGTCTTTACCGCAGATGTAGAACATCACCGGGAGCGTTTCTCCCTTCATTAAGGAGCTTCTTTCAGACATTAGGAGAGCTGTTTTGGTGGTAGCAGTCTCTCCTCCGTGCTGGTCTGTTTGCTGCTGGGTGTTTTTGGTTTATTTAAACTTGGTAACTTGAACTTAACGTTGGTAAAGCTACTGTTAGCATTTTCGCTAACAGCTTCTAGCGTTTGGATAAGCTGTACCGTTTTGGTTTAGAGTTCATCATTTTGTGGTGCAGATCTCCCTTTTATTACATTTAGAGTGTTGTGGGTTTTCGGTTTAGTTTAAAATATCACCTTGAGTTTGGTTTAACCGCCCAGTTTAGAGTTTGGACCTTTGGAGATCCTTATTTTGGTCCAGAACCCAGTAGTCTTTGCCCAGTGGGACATCCCTAGTTATTTGTACTTTGTTTTAATTCCCCACAGGCAGAATTAGTTTTATTATTCCCAACCTGTGGATGGAAAGATTTATGATTTTTTGTAGTTGTAAATAAACCTGATCATCATTTTAACTTTTAAATCCCGTTATTGTCCCTTCCTTTTTGCACACGAGCCAAACTCCCCAGGAAGAGTCGTAACACCACTCGCCTCACGCACATAAGTGACCAAAACAAAGCAGCATGGAGACTCTCCGTCTTCTACCACCTCTCAGGCAGCAGCCTGCTCTCCCACGTTCTACACGTCACCAGAACATAACCAACCGCAACACAATAAAAGCAGTGTTATACAAAATGGAAGGCCTGTAGTGTTTATTCTCTTACAGTAACAATTTATCACTTTTTTTGAGGAATTTATTTGAGATTTTCTGGTTTTTGTTAATTGTGCAATAAAAAATAATCATTAGATTAATTTTCTAAATAGTCATTAGAATAGTCGACTATTCGATAAAATAATCGTCAGAATAATCGTTTTAAAAATAATCGTTTACCCCCCAGCCCTACACTGCCTAAATCTAATTAAGTAACCAAGGATACATTCAGATACATCCAGTGAGCTTTAAGCTCAGCATTGACACAGGACTGACATCTGAGCTCCAAATGTCACTTGTGAAACTCACCAAGGATGAGACGCTTTCTTTAAGGAGTCCCTCGATGAAAGAATACACTGTCTGGTGGAGCTCTGGAAGGGCTACGTCGGTGAAATATTTACGTCCCGGTAGCATGTAGCGAGGTTCCAAGTGGGTTAGTAGTCGGCGGAATCCGGCGTCTTCCACAACTGAAAAAGGCTGGTCGTCTAGTCCAATAAACTCGATGATTTTACGGGTAATTTGCTTAGCCTTTTGACTGTCACGCTCATATGGGCGAGTGTTTCCAAGTGTCAGCTGCGTTAGCTGCCGTCTGACTGTGGCTGCATTAGCAGCTTCTTTTCATTGTCTGCGGTGAGCCTCATAAACTCACCATGCTCCGCCAAGTGTTTAGTCTTTAAATGTCGGATCAAATTTGTTGTGTTGAATTTTTTTGAAGTGCTTCCTCCGCGGGGTATGTTTTCGTTGCAAGTGTTGCAAGACGCAAACTTAATATCACTCTTGCACACCGTAAAGAAGTTCCACACGGCAGACATGTTTGTCTTTGCGGGTTTGCCGCCACGTGCATGCGCACTAAGCGGGGAGAAGCGGAAGGGTGAACTACCGGCCGGGAAGAGTAAGCGCCAGTGCCAGATCGGAAATGAAAGGCAGTGATCGGCGATCACAGATCACACACTTTTGCAGGAAAATCGGCCGATAATTATCTGTGGCGGATCAATCGGAGCACCCCTAATTTACAGTTTTGGTCTCGGTTTTGTCTTACTCTCTCAGTAATGATGCATCAACAGCCAGTCCAGTGAGGCTCTTTGCCCTTTATTGAACCTGAAGCTAAATGAAATGGTCTTTGATTGCGGCTGACCTTGACTCTGCAGCTCAGTGGCATCGGACTAGAAACTTTATTCCGTTATCCTGAGCGAGACTTTTTTGCTGTTTGTATGTTCTGTGCTTCGTATGCCAGAGCTGCCGTTCCTCCACCTGGGAATCCGGAATATTGCTGTTGGAGCACTTTTACTTCATCTGACAGAAATTTGCACCCTGGCAGCATTTTTCTGTCATTTTTTTTTCTTATAAATGGTGCCTGTTTCAGTGCCACCAAGGTACATCAAGGTGGGTGGGATGTCTTTGTTTCCCTGGGTCCCCCCACCCCTCCTTAAACTTGGCGGCTGGGCTTGTTTCTGCTCGACATTGGGATGGGGCGGCAGTGCAGAGAAGAGTTGTGGCTAATGAGATTTTCCCTTCGCCTGGGGGCTTCAAGAGCCTTGCTTAGTTCAAGTGGAGGCCTTATCACCGGATTCTTCAATCGAAGAACTTTTTTTCAGATTCACACCTCAAGCAAATTCTGGCCCATTTGATCCGTCAGCACCGCTCTGATGAGTTGATCTGAGAGTAAAAAAATGAAAAAGCTCTCCGATGACGGGAGATGGAGGCATGCTGCGTCTGCCGGCACTTTGCAGGTTTTAATTGCTGCAGAAGAAAGGAGACCAGGTCAGAATGACACATGCATTGTATCGTTTAATGGAATAAAGACTTTTCAGTCTTTTCAGCCTGAATCCATATGGAAAGAATAATTAGCGCAGCTTTAATTAGTACATTTTTTGACAGATGGGAGCGTCTTGCTGGCTTTATGATGTTCAAAAGATTCCAAAACAGGAGATTTAGGTATCGATGTGCAGAGGAAGGAGAGTGTCCATCCTGTTTGAGGGCACCGATCTCCATCGCTTCAACTTCCATCGTGAAACAGTTCATTTTACTGATTAATGCTGGCTTGAGTGTGCGTCTGCTGTTAAACAGAAACTGGCACGGTTCAACCCAGAGCAGCATCAAATTGATGTTGCAAAAACAAGATAATTAGGCATCTTGTTAAGATTGAGTAATTTAAAGCTTAATGATGAGTAGAGTTTTTTTACCAAGATGAGTAGAGCATGAGCAAACACACTCTCCTAATTTAGGATTCAAGATGTTAATGGCTGCTTCTGGAATTATTCATCAAGTAAAAGATGCTGCAGGACTGCAGGCCAGCTGATTATTATTTATTCAACATTCATTCAGGGTTTTCACCATCAGCTGATTAGATTAAAATGTCTCAGATTTTTCTTGCATTTGTCAAAGATCAAGCTTTACTCTGCAGTGATTCCAGTCAGGGTTGGAAGTATGGAGAAGCTGGGGGGGGGGGGGCTCAGCTCTCCCAACAGGGTGATGGGCTGCCCTGGAAAGCACAAGAAGCACTAAACTGACACCCGAGGGAGCCAATGCGGCAGCACCACCCACCCATCCTACTCTTTCTGAGTTTTAACAAATGTAATCAGGCGAACTAGCACCCCCCCCCCACCCCACCCCACCCCACCCCACGCGGAGTCAGACGACTCCCCTCCATCTCTGACGGCATCCTCACTGGGCCCCCCGGAAGCCCGTGTTTTAATCCGAGTCTCTCATAAAGGCTGAGTCAATACAACAAGCAATGCAGGGAAGAATATAGGAGCACCATCTGACAATAATGGGAAAGCTTCTCGCATTAACGACAGATAAAACCCATTTTAATGAAACAGTTTCCAAAAATAATATCTTTAATAACTTGTAATCATGAGATGGCTCTAAAGGGTGAAACAGCGACATCTGGCAGGATGTTGTCCAGAAGAATCAAAGGGAAGAGCCTCTTTATGCCTTTGTAAGAAGCAGTAATCAGTCAGGTGATCACATTTCTTCACACTTTGGTCGACTGTCCTCCACTTTGAAGACAACGGAGAAAACCGCCCTCACTTCATTTTATTTTTACACACATTTGTGATAATTGTGCTTTGTGGCTGAAGTGCAGAATCAAAGTAAAAGTTCACTTCCTGTTCGTGCTTTTTCATTTTTAAAAACTCTGAAACCGTTTAATATGAACAAAAGGATGAGCATAAGAAGTATTCCCAGATATTACATCAGACATGCTTCCGTTGTGTTTAAAATAAATGGGTGTTTTTGTTGTCATACACCTGTTACACTTAGACGCAACCTCTTGGTATGAAGAGCTGTCACTTTTTTGCTTTGGCAACGGGGCGTGCAGGGTGGAGTGTAATTAGTTGATTTAGGTTTGATTGTTCGGCACTATACCCCCGTTGTTGTGGCTTCTTCCTAATAGTTCGACATCAGGAAGTGGAATAACTGCCTCGTTACAACCTTTCTCATTAGTACGAGGCATTGTTTTGCGTTGACGGCAATTCGCTTCCATACTTCATGAGTTTTTCGTGTTTGATGCACATGTGACTCGCATGTTTTTCACACATTAGCAAGGTTTAAATGATCCACTCAGCAATGTTTGCAAATGCAGCCCTTTGTAGTTTATGCTTGTCTATGCTAATGCTAATTTAGCAAAACAAATGCAGTTTTTGTAACACTTTATTTTCGCCACCATGTTTAAAATGAGTTTAGATGAATACACGGATATTCAACGACTCAACGCCTACAGACCTGTGGCTCTGACATCTGTGATCATGAAGTCATTTGAACACCTAAGACCCTCGCAGGCCCCCTCCTGGGCCCCCTGCAGTTTGCCCACAGAGCCAACAGGTCTGTAGATGATGCCATCAACATGGCTCTGCACTTCATTCAGCAGCATCTGGACTCCCCGTGTACCTACGCCAGGATCCTGTTTGTGGACTTCAGCTCGGCCTTCAACACATTCCTGGCTGACCTCCTCCAAGACAGTCTGTCCCAGATGAACACGACTGACCCCTTCTGCAGGTGGATCACTGACTTCTTGACGGACAGGAAGCAACAAGTGAGGCTGGGGGAGAATGTCTCGGGCCTGCGGACCATCAGCACCGGTTCCGCTCAGGGCAGTTTTCTCTCCTCTCTGATCTTCTCCCTGTGCACCAATGGCTGCACCTCCAACCACGAGTCTGTCAAGCTTATCAAGTTTGCACACGACACCACCGTCATCTAGCTTTTCTCGAACAGGGGTGAGTCTGCCTACAGAATGGAGGTCAAACGGTTGGTGTCCTTGTGCGGCCACAGCAACCTGGTGCTAAATGCACAGAAGACAGCGGAGGCTGTTGTGGACTTTCGAAAGCACACAGCCTCACTCCCCCCATAGTCCTGTCTGACACTCCCATCACGATGGTGGACTTCCTGGGCACCACCATCAACTCCATCTTAAAAAAGGCCCAGCAGAGGATGTACTTCCTGAAGCAGCTGAAGAAACTCACCCTGTAAGTACAGTCGATGAGGCAGTTCCACAGCACAGCGTCCATCCTCACCTCTTCAATCACCATGTGGTACGCTGGAGCCACCATCAGGGACATGAAACGACAGCAGACCCTCTCTGCTGAGAAGATCTGGCTGCTAACTCCCCTCCATACAGGATCTGTACACCTCCAGGACATTGAGGCGTGCAGGTCGGATCACAGCAGACCCGTCTCAGCCTAGACACAGTCTCTTCGACTCGCTCCCATCTAGCAAGAGGCTCCAATCCATTCAGACAGAACCTCTCGCCACAAACACGGATTCTTCCTTCTGCGGTCTGACTCATGAATGTCAATCGTAGACCTGCCCACTCCAGCTGCTTTGTTCCAGTCACGTGACCCTAGTGTTGTGTTTGCACCTGAACTGATCCGCTCTGACCAGTACCTACACCGACTTGTATATAGCTGCTTCTCTAATCGTTGTCTCCCTATATTATTTTCATTTCATCGTGTTAATTTCTATGTTTTTGCTTTTCATTTAAATTTTTATCACCCCAAGTACTGCAACAATTTCCTAATGTTGTGATTCTGGCTCACATACGGCAACAAAACCTTCTGATTCTGAGTAATGTTAGTTACTTTAACCACAGACCATCATCAGTCAACCAATCGGGAGGAAGGAAGCGTGTTTTGGACACTCATCTATTTAAATGATGAGAAATAAAATGCTCTTGGATTTTGTCAGAGTAAACAAACTTCCAGGTTTGGTTTTTAATGTAAAACATTGACATCATCAGCAAATAAAATTGAAAAACTACAAGAGTCCAGACACACATCCCTGAGCAACGCCACAACTTTGTTTTTTCTGAGATGCACGTAGATTTATTGTCATTGATTATGCTGAAAAGATGTAAACTGCACCTTTAGTTTGACTACAAAGAGAAAACAATTATAAGGAAGTTTATTTTGAATAAATAGGACAAAAAATGGAGTCCGTACAACAGCCAGGCTCAGTCAGTTGGACTGAAATGATGCTGCAGATTTATTTATCTCACCAATGAGAACGTTTAAATCAGCAGCAACATGGAGGTGTGAAATAAGCATGAAACCACTTCACCTGAACCTCCAGCATCAACTCCCTGTAATTAAATTACAGCATTATTATCACTTCTTGGTCGGATTTACTGATAAGTGAACATTTTCTGCTCATTAGATGTAAATTCAGAGTCGGCAGGATGAAAAGAAAACCGATTCATTATCAGACTGCTACTGAATTTCTAATCTGGGCACAGATTAGCTGGTTCTGATTCATAATCCTGACTGACAAATCAATAAACCACATTAAAACAGAAGAGAGTGGTTGAATTCCGCTCTTGTTGGCCGTAACTCTGACAGACATCTGCTTTCTGTTCATTCTGGTGTTTTTCTCCTCTCTGTGTGTGGGCACCATAATCCAGCTGTTAGCTTCCATTTGAATAGCGTGTTTTTACTGATCCTTGCCGTGTGAAACTGTGTGATCCCTGCCTCTGTTGCCCCCTCGAGCGTAACTCTCTTGTCTTTCAGAAGCATTTTATATTCAGACTTTGGCCCGTCAGCGCTGAGAAGAGAGGACAGGTTGTTCAGATCCATCAGTCATTGTGTGCAGTCATTACATCTCAAGCCAGACATCAAACCGGGAGGAGTTTCATCACTCCGATCGACACCATATTGTAATTTATAATTCTTTTTCACACCTCCCCGTTTCATGGAGGAAGATTAATGTTGCACCACGGCTTGATCCAGGAACTTTTTTTATCTCTGCAGAATCGTGAGCTCCTCTTACCAAAACCGGGATTAGCATCAGGCTGCGGCACGTAAACCAGACACCCTGTTGCCCCAAGGGAGGTCTACTCATAAAACATCGTTGCAGTAAAATGATAAATGAGTCGCACTTGTATAGCGCCTCTCAGAGTAAGGACTCCAAAGCACTTTACACTACAGTGTGTCATTCATACATTCACACACTGGTGGGGATGAGCTACGATGTAGCCACAGCTGCCCTGGGGCGCACTGACAGAGGCGAGGCTGCCGAGCACAGGCACCACCGGTCCCTCCGACCTTTCCTAGTCTCTCTCTCTCTTTCTTAACATTTTTCTTTTAAATCCCAATTGCCTATTTTTGCTCATTTTAAATATATTTTTAAACATTTTCTAAATGCTTTTTTTATATTTTAACTTTTTGTTTTTGTGAAGCGCCTCGTGATTTTCATCTTGAGAGGCGCTATAGAAATGGTATTTTCTTCTTCTTCTTCTTCTTCTTCTTCTTCTTCTTCTTCTACCAGCAGGCAAGGTGGGTTAACTGTCTTGCCCAAGGACACAACAGCAGAATTCTCTGTCCAGAGCCAGGATCGAACCTGCAACCTTCCGATTACTGGGCAACCCGCTCTACCTGTTGAGCTACTACTGCCCCATAACTCTATGCATATGGAAACTGTTTAATATTTCATAAAATGAGCTGCAAGTGCAATAATCTGAGGGAGTGAGGTGATGAAACACGGAGCCTTTCCCCCCGAGAGCCGTCCTTAAATCCGAACAGGAGTATCTGTCCAAGATAATGAGGAAGCCATTCACTCGAAGACACGGTGGAAATTAGAAATAAATGGTTATATGCAAACATCAAAGGCATAGACAAATCTAATTCACACTAATACAACTTTGTGTCTGGGTTTAATGGCGTCCTGCAGGGTCAGATTGCAGCAGACGGGATGAGGGAAACACTCTTCAGAGCTCATTACCTGATCTACCTGCTTAATGACTTGTTGCATTTATTGGGAGTTTTCCAGTGTTTTTAAATCACAACGATCAGGAGTCAGGATTAGTCCGCTTTTCTGAGCCTGACACCATATTGGAAATGCTGGGATGCTCCCTCTGGTTTGGAGGATTTCCTCAGAGATGGTTGGATGGACAAAGAGTGGGACTAC
>SSNQ01034634.1:357881-363822 GCA_006942095.1 Nothobranchius kuhntae
CCTCTCTTATTTACACAAGCATGTAGCGACAGTAGAGAGGAAAACTCCCCTTTTAACAGGAAGAAACCTCCAACAGAACTGGGTTCTGTATGAGCCGCCATCCACCGCGAGTCACTGGGAGTTTGAATAAAAGGTTCTTTCTGTCTTATTTGGCATAACGTTTAAGCAATTTTTTTTATACAATCAGACAAGTTTAGTAACTGTTAGCACCTGGTAGGAAACCAGGTAAAGACACGAAGGACATGCGGAAGTGGTAAATGAGGTAAAAAAAATTAGTTTGTTATCTTTCCGGCACATTCGTCCTTTTCGTCTTCCTCCGCTTATCCGGGTCCGGGTCGCGGGGGCAGCATCCCAACTAGGGAGCTCCAGACCGTCCTCTCCCCGGCCACCTCCACCAGCTCCTCCGGCAGGACCCCAAGGCGTTCCCGGACCAGATTGGAGATGTAACCTCTCCAACGTGTCCTGGGTCGACCCGCGGGCCTCCTGCCGGCAGGACATGCCCGAAACACCTCCCCAGGGAGGCGTCCAGGAGGCATCCTGACCAGATGCCCAAACCACCTCAGCTGACTCCTTTCGATCCGGAGGAGCAGCGGTTCTACTCCGAGTCCCTCCCGAATGTCCGAGCTCCTCACCCTATCTCTAAGGCTGAGCCCGGCCACCCTACGGAGGAAACTCATTTCGGCCGCTTGTATCCGCGATCTCGTTCTTTCGGTCATTACCCAAAGCTCATGACCATAGGTGAGGATTGGGACGTAGATCGACCGGTAAATCGAGAGCTTGAATTTCTGGCTCAGCTCCCTCTTCACCACGACAGATCGGCTCAGCGTCCGCATCACTGCAGATGCCGAACCAATCCGCCTGTCGATCTCCCGATCCCTCCTACCCTCACTCGTGAACAAGACCTCGAGATACTTAAACTCCTCCACTTGAGGTAGGACCTCTCCCCCGACCCGGAGTTGGCAAGCCACCCTTTCCCGGTCGAGAACCATTGTCTCAGATTTGGAGGTGCTGATCCTCATCCCAGCCGCTTCACACTCGGCCGCGAACCTACCCAGCAAGAGCTAAAGGTCAGAGCTGGATGAATGTGCTCTTTCCGGCACATTCAATCCCAAGTATTTACCCCAGGGGTGCCCAATCCTGGTCCTGGAGGGCCGGTATCCTGCATGTTTTAGTTTGAATTCTGTTTCAACACACCTGATTTCAATCAGCAGCTAGTTAACAGGCTTCTGCAGAGCCTGATGAGCTGATGCACAGGTGTTTCAACCATTGAACCAAGTCTGTTGGAGCAGAAAAACCACAAAACCTGCTAGATACCGGCCCTCCAGGACCAGGATTGGGCACCCCTGATTTACCCCAATAACGATAATCTTGATATGGTCAACTAAATTATATCTAGCAAATCAAAACTGTCCCTTGACTTGAATGGCAAATTTCAAATAACCTAACTGTACACAATTTACGCGCTGGATGCACTAAGCACACATCGAAACTCATCACCAAGGAGGCAAAAGGCCGTTGAAAAGACAACTCGGGTCTGTTGCTCCCCAATAATCTGGGATGAGTTTCCTTAATGCTGTCAGCATCTTCTCCCCAGCTGCTGATTCTCTTCAGCTGGCACTCCAAGGCGGAGACGGGTAGTGCAGAAGGAACGCAGGAACTGTAAGGCTGTCTTGGGTGTGGTGCTGAAACGACAGCGCCAACGGAGACAGCAGCCAATCCTCTCCTGTCTCAGCGACACAGGACAGCACAAAAAGGGGAGGGAAAACACAAAAACAAACCACATAAGGCTCTGGTCTTATCGCTTGTGGTGAAGAGGAGCTAAACCACGAAGAAAGCTCTCAGTTTACCAGTCGATATTCATCCCAACCCTCACCTAAGGCCATGAGTTTCAGGTTATGATTAAAAGAACTAGATCATGAGCACAGTTGGTCAAAAAGTATTTCCTCAGGTGGCTTGTCAGTCAGACAGGGGAAGGAGTTCAGAGTAGAGCCACTGCTCATCCACGTCTAGTGGAGCCACCTTAGGTAGTTCAGGCATGTGGTCAGGATGCCCGCCCCTCACACGCTTCGCAGTGGATGTGTTTCAGACATCTCCTGCTGGTAGAAGGCCCCCAGGTCAACCCAGGACACGTTAGAGGGATTATAGCCAGGGAATGGCTCTGGATTGGAAATGTTCCAGAGCAACGTTCCCTGGTCGTATCGGTTCTCTTGTTTCAGATTAGGTCTTCTGTTGATGTAAGCAGAATCTCTATCCGTCCCAACCACCCACTGATCAAGAAAAGTCACATAAATCCGTGCTAAAGCTGGATCAAACCAGTCGGTCAGTATTAACAAGACAGTTGATGATTGTAGTCTGGTCCATCCATCTTTCCCCGCTTGATGGTGTCGGTGCCGATCTCCAGGACGTTTCTTGTGTTTAGACTAGACTGACTATAAATGCATGGAGGATCTCAGGGACCAACGTTCCACCAAGGCCAGTCGTCTCTGAGTGGATGTAGACTGTTCAGCTCCAAATGAATTACCCCGCATCCCCAGGCCCTTCATTTGTCACCGTTAATGACCGGAGTTGCTTCCCTCTCGCTCGGCTGTTGTTTTACCTGGAACGCTGGATTGATTTGTGACTCTGAGGCGAAGCAGCTGTGAGACACTGAGTTAAAGTTTGCATTGAACTCATTAAAGTTTGCACCGCCCAGTGTTTAGGGTGCAGATTGTAGCAAAAGAAGCCATCTGCTTGGGGAAGGGGGGCTCCCACCACAAATCTGATTCTGAATAATTTACCAAACAAAGTTTGCTGCTTGTGTCAAAAATTAGCAATCCAGGCGTGTAGGTTGGTACCGCCAGACGAAATGAGAGGTCTAGGTGTGTCACGCTGAACCAATATTATGCAGATGGTGTTTTGTTGGGGTCCTTCTGGGTGCTTTTTATGTGAGTCAATTAATGAATTTGGCAATTAATCTCCTCTTCGTCTCGTCTGCAAAATTGGATTGACGACTCATTTCTGGTTAAAGACTTTTGCTTTTCTCATTGTTCCCGTCACCTCAGAAGAGTTTCGTTGTTTTCCTTTCCTCTTAATATTCTGGGCCGATAAACAAGAGCTTAAAGCAGCTGCAACAACAACCTTAAAAATAACAAAAGAAGAAGAAAAGGTGAATCTGTGGATCCACTTCATTAGAGACAGGCTGATCCGCACAGGATCGGGTTTTTGGACATTCCTAGAGTCACTGCTGGACTTTTCAGTGGTATTCCCACTTTCAGAGGAACCCGGAACCAAGCCCATAGCATCCCTGAATGGCCTGAATACTTATTTATATTTGCTCCAGGACACTCTGGATTTATTCCAGAATAGATCTGGGATGCTGATCCATCCGGTCCAGCCCAGGTGGAACCCAGCACCACCTCTGAACTGGGTCAACATCGGGATTATTTTCTGATCAGTAAAGTTTGTGAATGTAACTCCTGAAAGCTCTCCGTGGTCCATGTGTTTTTATCAGCTGTCGATGGGTGATGGTTCTGGATGGGAATAGGGATGGTGGTCCACCATAAACTGATTATTCCTCCAGATTCTTTAAATCATTTCCTGCTATTCTGTTCCGTGAAGCTGAAATCTGCAGATTCATTTAACAGTTCTTTGAGGAAGTGTTAAATTTTCATCTTGATTCCATTTTGGGAAGAGTTCTTTCAGAAATGAATCTTATCTGAATCTGGTGTCCTTGAGCCTGAAATGAATCTAAGTCCTCTGATTGGCTCTTATGAAGACTGAGTTCATCATTAGATAGTTTTTTACTGCTATTTTTTAAATATGAATGGTCACTCTGAGTTTCACGTGCTAAACATAAAAATAGACATGTAGCCGTATTTCCTGCATTAGCCACCAACAGAAAATAGACGAGAAACGCTCAGATGAGAAAAGCCTCTCAAATCAACGTCACACTGAACGTTAACGTTCGTGTACTCGCCCCTCTTGACTAACAACGTGAAGGTTGTTGCTGGTTTAGCGTCCATGAAACAGTAGAGAATGTCTCGGCTTGTAGAAGCTAAACATTAGCATTAGCAAATCCACCACACAGCAGAACTCCCCCAGGATTGTGTTATTTGTGGAGAATAAACATCAACGTTGGAGAGCAAACAGAGTCAGTTGTAAAGCCACATTGCTGTTAGCCAATCAGAGGCGAGATGGTAAAAGGCCTGTAAAGCGTCTACCTAGGGTCCTACAACCCCCCAAGTTGCTTCACAACACAATCACTCATTCACTCATTCACACGCTGGTGGGGAGGAGCTACGATGTAACCACAGCTCTCCTGAGGTGCACTGACAGAGGCGAGGCCTTCCGACCACAACCAGCAGGCATGGCAGGTAAAGTGTCTTGCCCAAGGACACAACAGCAGCATTCTCTGGCCAGAGCCGGGATTGAACCTGCAGCCTTCCGATTACTGAACAACCCGCTCTACCTCCGGAGTTGCTGCCGTCCCCAAATGGCCAAATATCAGGAAATAAGCCACCAAATCCTGCCATCTGAAGCTCCCTCTGTTCTGGCCCTCTTTTAGTTCCTGAAACAGGAGCGTGAGAGCTTCTTTTCACACATTCATTTATACTAGAAAACACAGCAGATGAGCAGGAAAAACAAGTGAACCTGGTCTTTAAGGAAAAGTACCAGGTCACAGCTGCTACAGTGCTGGTTTAATCCTAAAACAAATACTTTTTCTTGCTATTTCAACTTTGTTGCTTTAGATAATTTTTTTTACCACACTTCTTATTTTTAAGCCCTTTTGCAATCATCTCCCTGAAAAGGCTTAAAATATGTATTTTTCTACAGGTTTATTCATTCATCATCTTTAAGTCCCGGATATTCCGATGATTAGACTTTCTGCATTTGAAAGCACTGCTCCTGCTTTCCTTGACCTTTATGGTGGCTTCAGACTTTGTCAGCTTCCTGATTGAGGAGAAGGTAAAGGCGCTGAGCAGAACCGTGTGTTCTTTCCTGAGGTCATGAGAAGGATCTGCATAAAAATGAGTACTTTATCTGTTTGTTGCACACTTCAATGCTAAGTAAAACTTGTCATCGTGTGAGTCGATTAATCCAGTCACAGTGTGAGCTGCAGTGAGCTCAGCAGGCTGCTCAAACGAGTGCCTAAGCTACATCAGCAGCACAGTGGTGGCAAATCATCTCACATCTTCAAAGCACAAAAACACACACGCGCACATGATGGTGTTGTTTTTCAGACACCAGCTGGTGTTTTGACTTCTTTGATTATGGGCCGTCATTTACATTCAGGCAGTAACGGACGACTACACTTTTTGATTGAGATGTTTGATCATCTCAACAGTAAGAATTCATTTTAGTCGATTTTAAGCATCTTAACTTCCTGCTGAAGTCTTCACATACAAATGTATGAGCATCCATCTCCCTGCTGCCTTAACGAATAACAAAGAACTTAAACAAAATAATGATTTTAAAGGTGCATTATGTCAGAAGGAAGTCACACGGCAGCAAGGCTGCAGGTTCAAATCCCACCTGCAGCCTTTCTTATTCAAATTAACTTTATTAATACCTCAGGAAAGGTTTCCATGATAAATGTTTTTTTTCCAGCAGTAGCAGCATTGACTTTCTGCAGTGAGATAGCATGTTGTTCCCATGCACATGTGGGGTTAGCATGTTGTTCCCATGCACATGTGGGGTTAGCATGTTGTTCCCATGCACATGTGGGGTTAGCATGTTGCTCCCATGCACATGTGGGGTGAGCATGTTGTTCCCATGCACATGTGGGGTTAGCATGTTGTTCCCATGCACATGTGGGGTTAGCATGTTGCTCCCATGCACATGTGGGGTTAGCATGTTGCTCCCATGCACATGTGGGGTGAGCATGTTGTTCCCATGCACATGTGGGGTTAGCATGTTGTTCCCATGCACATGTGGGGTTAGCATGTTGTTCCCATGCACATGT
>SSNQ01034634.1:367067-381711 GCA_006942095.1 Nothobranchius kuhntae
TGGAAAGCCACTGTGTCCCTGTGGAGACAGACTTTTTTCTGTTACACCTGAGAAGCCCGAGCAGCGGGAACACGGATCCAGTCCTGGTTCAGAAATAACATCTCCTGTTTATTTTGTTCCAGCAAGCAGCCTTCTCTCTTTCTCACAGAAGAAAGTTCTCCTCCACTCTTCTCCCTTCTCACTTGTCAGCTCTTATTTCTGCCATAAACATAGACGTTAGTATTTTATGATGCTATTTACATTCCGCCCCAACTATCAATTTCTGCACAGAGCAGTTGTGAACACACGTCTGCAAGCAGCGCTCCGAGTGGCTGCCGTTCCTTCACATCCAGAGATTCACGAGTAATTATAGAGACAAACAAACAACAAGACTCTGAGCTACTTAGCCCAACTCATCCCAGAATGTTCAAACCACATGTGTACTTTTAAAATATTAAAGATTTGAATCTCTTATGTGAAACTCTTCCAGCTTCTGTTGCTGCTGCTCTTCATTGTCAGCCCCCTCTGTCACATCACTTCCTGCAGATGTTTTCAATTAGATGCAGAACATGTAGAAACGGAGTTGATATCTTTTTATAGATGCTTGTTACAACCAAGGTCTAAAAAGGTGAAGGAGGGTGGAACATGGAGACGTGCGGCTCTGCCATGTGGGAACATTCCCAGGAAGAGGCGGCACTATTTTCAAACATACATACATACATATACATGTGTGTATACATATATATATATGTATACAGCACTCCTCTGTGAGAGCGGGGGTGGGGGTTTTGCACACGTTCCACTGCCGTTTCTCACCTCAGCTGATGGAGGGCTCTAGTTTCGTTGCGCCGTTCATGTCAGCGGACATGGTAGGGTTGGGGAGGGGGCGGGGCATGACGCTTAGCCTGACGGGTGGGCAAACAAAGCCTGACGCCGGGCCACCAGGCTTATAAGCAGAGTATCCGCGGGTCTTTAAAAAGTCTTAAAAAGTCTTAAATTTGCTTTTCCAAATTTAAGGCCCTAAAAGTCCTTAAAAATGACAAATAATCCTTAAATCCAGTTTCCAAATGTCTTAAATGACCAAAGACCCAATAAACAAGATTCTTTTATTTCTATAAAATTTTCGTGAATTTCTAGTTGGTGTTCAGCATTTTTTTGTGTACGATGTTGGCGTAAGCGGAACCGTACACATTCAGTTTGTTGTGAAAGGGGGCTATTTTTAGATGAGCACATTAGCTGGTTAAGCTAGTGGGAGCTCGCGCCATGGGGAAGTGCAAGTTTAATGGTAACTGGATGGCTAATCCCACGTTCGCTATGTGGTTAGCACCGGTTCCAGACAATAGCTGGAAATTATAGCTTACGTTTAATTTAAAAAATAGCTTAAATTTGGTCAAAGTGGCCTTAAAAAAGGTCTTAAATGTGGCTCCCTTAAACCTGCAGATACCTTGTATAAGGCGCTGGGGGAAACCCTGTATGTGTGTGTGTGTGTGTGTGTGTGTGTGTGTGTGTGTGTGTGTGTGTGTGTGTGTGCCTCAAGGGTAGATGGACTAACCCCTGTTTCATATTGGAAGCATTACGGTCACGGGATGACTGTGGAATGGTTGAGTTGTGAGTGTGTTTTGGCGACTAAAGCCATGAAAAGCACACCGTTGCACTTATCAAACGATGCTGGGAGTAAATTAGCCGTTAGGTCATGTGTAATGACGTACTACATAAATACGAAATCACAGTGATTTCCTGTCTTGCCTATTGTTAACTGTGGAAATTCACATGTCGCAGAAGTGGTTCATTGCAAAAATAGTACCTGATCCTATGGATGGCATTTCGGTGCGTACCCCTTCTGGGACGCACCCGAAACTTTCCGCATCGCGGCTGGTTTGAACCGCCCCCATAGATTATAATGGATTCTATTTGAAGCAGCGACATTTCGCTGCCGTTCCACGCCGCTGATGCTTCCAGTGTGAAATCGAGGTTACAATAACTAAAAATAACCTCAGAAGGGAGAAAATGCCGGGAGTGTTGTTTAATAGTTTAAAACATGGAGCTACATTTCTAATTTCAAAACTGATTAACCTCATTCATTTATACTCACTAGAACTAGAACTAATTAGAACATTTATGATAGTTTAGTTATTTTTATTAGTTGATAATATAATACAGTCGTCTCATCATTGCTTAAATTACTTGTCTGTTTTTGTTTGTTTGTTTATTTATTCTGTGAGTTGTATCGTCAGTGTGGATGATTTCATGTAGATCCCGTGTTCGTCTGCTTTGTTGCCCGTTGTTGATGCATTGTGTATTTTCATTTGATGAAGCAATGGCCTCAGGAATACTAGCAACTATTCTACCCATAAAGAACGGGGATCTTAATAAGAGCCAAACAATCTACGATCTACGCAGTAGCACAGTTCAACAACCACTTCATTAGCACAAACATAACCCTATAGCAAAGCTACGAGGCTCTTTGCAGACTATCAAAAGACTATGCAAGCAAATAATTATCTAAAGCATAAAGCTGATCAAACAATCAAGCTTCTGCATGTTATGGAGCACCGCTCCATTAGGGCGTATGAGCCGGCCGTATCTAGGAGGGAGGAGGGGTGGAAACTCGAACGTAGCGTACCGCTGTCCGTGGTGCTGATCAGAAAGGAGCATGCCAGTGGGACGAAAGGTCAGAATAGTAAACGCCTAGGCCCCACCCTCAACCATGCACACCAGGCCAGGCCCAGGCCCCACGAGGGGGCGGATACCAAACCTGATCTGACAGAAAGACAGTCACTCACAAATACAGTCTCACACCCCCACCCTCATGCTCCCCTAAAGCACACAAGAATGCACGTCATACATCCCACACACACCCTACACTCTAATACTGGGGCTCAGTTGTTTCAGAAGAGTGCAAATAACAAAACTGTGTATCTGAACTAAACAGGCCTTTTCATTATTGCTATAAAACATAACAACTAAGTTAGTGAAACAGTGATAGTCCTGAAGGTTTTAGATGTGTCCCTGCTCCAACACACCGGATGTAATAGTTTATCTGTTCCTTCAGATCTGCAGAGGCCTGTCGACCAGCATCCAATAAAGGTATTAACATTTTTGCCCTCGTTCACCAAAGACTTCTAAAGATTGATGAATAAAACTCAAACAAATATGTTTAGTCTTTCTGCGTTTTTACAGTAAAACCAAAACTATTTTTCAGATGAAACAAGGACATGTTTTAATTATTAATGATGCACAGGTGACAGCTGTCCTAACCCAGGACACTCTCCTTAGTGCAGACACACCTGTGTCCTTTTAACCACCGACAAGAACAATGAGTTGTCCAAACTGATCGATCTTGTGAAACCGGCACTTTAGTGACATATTTCCATTCCTTCATCCCTCTCCTCCTCCGGCTCAATATTCCGGGATCCTTGTGAAGGTCAGGCTGGCAGACATCCGTCACCACCTGGAGTTTTTCCCCATCAACACATCAGCAGCACCTTTTTTACTATGAAGCAGTCAGTCAGCAGAATCAAAACAGCTTCAAATAAAATCACCTCATCTTAGTTTTAGTTTTAATCTTTTAAGCAGAGTGGATAGTTTTACAAAGACTGAATTCATTGTTCCAATCAAAATTAACCCTTACCTCACATTAGAGCATTTTTTGTGCTCTAATGACTTTAACGTGAGTATTTTAGAAAATATGACATTACACAAAAACTACAAAGTGAGCAAAAAATATTTTTATGCCTATTTGTGACACTCCAAGGCTGTGACAACTTACCCACAAAAAAGGTCATCTGGACATAACACACAAAAAATGATTTGATTTTTTCATGTTTTGTACAGTTTTCAAACTTCAGGTTTTGCTAATAAACCTGGCAATAAAGGGGTTAAATCTGAGAAACACACACATATTTTATTATATTTTGTTAGGGCTGAAGCCAAGGATGAAATTCATGTAAAAAAATTGGGACTTATGAAATATTATATAATATTTCTAAAGGAAGCTTTCTAAGTGCATTTTTTTGTGCTCTAATGACTTTAACGTTAGAAAATTTAAACGTTGGGTAAGGGTTAAAGAGCTTAAAAATTGAACAAAGTGACCTTAAAATAAAGGAAAGCCATGTCAAATGCAGACATGCATGAACATCAGTGCTGGTTTGTTGTGGGTCGTTCAGCGCGGACCTTGTTTCTGAGGCGGCCATGTTGGTGCAGAAGAACCCAGGCTCATTCAGCCCCGAGGGTTCTGGGATTAGTGGACTTCCTCTAAACCTGCAGTTGGATGGTTTGGTTAAATAGCAGCACCTGCTTGATCTGCACTGCAGGTATCGTGCTCCTAATAACTGGTTTTTTTGTTAAGTGAAGCAAACGCGGCTACACTAGCAGCCTGTGAAACTAGGATCATGTGACCCAACATCATTCTGCTCATCATGCTTCTGAAAGCTCCAGTTCACTGAGAAACCAATGTTTCCTGTTATTATTTAAATACAACTGATTACTCTGAGTTTCACACGCAGGCTAAATATGGTTTAGCATCCAGGAAACAACAGAGAACTTCTCAGCTAGTAGAAGCTAACCGTTAGCACTTGCAAGTCCTCTACAGAGCAGAACTCCTTTAGACTTGAGTTATTTGAGGAGATAAAACAAAGCAAATGGAGTCAGAGGTAGAGTCATGTTGCTGTTAGCCAATCAGAGGCGAGACGTCCAAACAGCAGGAAATGACACGCCAAATCCTGCTGTCTTCTGCTCCCCTCACTTCTGGCTGACTCTTACTTCCTGAAACAGGAGCCCCAGAGTTGTTTTATTGCATTCGTTTCTGCTGGAGGTCACTGTGAATGTGTTGAAAAAAGAGTGAACTTGTTCTTTAACTATTTGATCCTCTTGTTTCTAAGCTGACTCTGCAGACAGAAACCAAATTAAAAAGGGAAACATGGTAAACATAACTGAACTATAAATACTCTCAGGTTCCTTACGTCCACATTCACACTCCTGAGGTTTCTTTATCTCCGGCTGCAGCCCTGCAACCAGTCCAGCTTCCTACATGTGATGTAAAGCTGTTGCCTAGAAACCAGATCACCTTTACTTCTAAAGTTTGACGTGATGTTGTGCACCGGGGATAATTTATGTTCCAATGACAGTCCTTTGTGACCTCTTTATTCTTAGATTATCAGCATAAGAAGGTTGCTGCTCCAACATTTTCTATTTAAGTCACAGATTGCGTACTTACTCGAAGCTTTGGGACCGAATCTGTGGCCGGTTCAGTGGTTATTGCAATTTCCATTTCAATTTTCAATTTTATTTAAGGCGCACAAAAAGAAAAAGAAAGAAAAACAATGCACAATATATCGAGCATAAAACATTTTGTAAAAAGGGAAAAAAAGAAAACAAACAACATTTTTATAGTCACTGCTGCTTGAAATGGAGTGGGCTGAAGTTTAACACTCATTACTTCCCACCCCCTTTCAAATTCTGATGTAAAATTGCAGTACATTAATTGTATGCTTACATTTAACAAAACCAAAATCATATAACTTTATACAACACTCTGATTCAAATTCTGTTCAGTTCAAAGATACTTTATTAATCCCAGGGGGAAATTAGAGTTTCAGTACACACAATTCTGAGATCAAATATACATACATAGTCACGTGAAAAGAATTGGTGACTGTGGTCATTCGCAACCCTGAGTAGCGCTACCTTAATAGAGATCAGAGGGTTACATGAGGATTGGTTCAGGTGGAGGGAAAAAGGCACTTCAGAGTTACCCTCCCACCAGGGGGGCAGCTTTGCTCTGAAAAAAACTCATCAGACAGCAATGCAACAGACTTCAGACAACACACAACATAAGTGTCCACTAGGTGGGGTGGTGGGTTTGGGACACCCCGCACGTCAGTGCTTGCAGTCACGATAAGTAGCGCTCGTTACCTCCGTCTGGACCGGGGAAGGAGGTTGTTGAGGTTTGGAGAGCACAGTGATTCCTGGAACGATTTGGCGGCCTTCACAGCCCGCAGTCCCGCCCAGGCTGGGATAGGTGAGAGAGTTGCCATAGCGACGGCAGCATTCCACATTTCTTCTGAGGGGGGAGTATTCGTTGCAGCCTGCAGGCTCAAGGGCACCAGATTCAGATTAGAAATTGTTTTGGGGCCAGACAGAGATAATTTCCTCTCTGTCTTACAGTTCCACTGGTCCTCAACCTCTCTGAATCCAATAATGGTGGAAATTAATCTATCCCAATCCGTGCTGATTGGTCCACTTTCTCCTTGATGGCATCCATCTTTTGTGCCAATGCACGAATCTCAGCCAAAGTTCCAAGCTTACGACTCACCTCGACAATTGAGTCTGTGAATTCACAGCGCGGTGTAATCCATCCCTGAGCGCCGGGAAAGAGCCAATATTCCTCGACAGCTCGTTAATTTTCCGGTAAGCCAGGAAGCCTCCTAGGCCAAAGAGCAGGAAACCTGACACCAACACCACGAATATCCAGACGTCTTCAGAATCCTCTACAGACAGCTGAGAGAGGCAGATCAGGTCCCACTGTTTCCAGGAGTCCATGATATACCCAGCTGGTTCTGTCCCAGAGGTGCACCCGGGAGCCCCTTCTCCCGTTCTCATCGTTGAGAATATTTTGTCAGTCGCGTTGAGAGACCAGCTGACCAGGTCCATTTTTAATAATTTCTAGTTTCCAGAAAAAATGCAGAAGCGCCGTCCACCCAGAGACAGACAAAGAGCCTTGGGGATAAGATGGGGAGGAGAGGAGGAAAAAAGCGTCTGCACTCTTAAAAAAGCCAGAAGAAGATAAGTCGGCAATAGCATTTCCAAAGTATTAGGAACAAA
The DNA here is from genome assembly GCA_006942095.1 of Nothobranchius kuhntae. Lineage (NCBI taxonomy): Eukaryota > Metazoa > Chordata > Actinopteri > Cyprinodontiformes > Nothobranchiidae > Nothobranchius > Nothobranchius kuhntae. Next base: position 373,869 of record SSNQ01034634.1, read on the forward strand.
AATTTCCAACAGAACGTTCTCCTGTCATACATCCTCGTTAACTTTACACTTCCACTTCATTGCCCTTCATTTTTATAATTGCTGGTTTGGGGCTCCAACAGTTGTTTTGCTGCTGGATACCAGATGCTAGCATGCTTCCTTGTCAATAAATTCTTAATTAGAGTATTGATTTATAAGATGATTTAGCATTTGTGGGTTTATTACAGGAACAATTCTGAATGTTTCCATCGAGTTCTCCTAACTTTGACCGTATTCTGAAGTAATGAGATTTAGAATTTTTTTTTACCTTTATATTAACAGTCATCCTTTATGTCTTGAATACATAAGATACATGTAGACAAAAGACAGACCACTATGTGTGAGACAGTACAGAGAGTGAACAAGTTGAGCAAATCATAAGAAGTAACTGGGGTAACAGTGAGTCGTGGAGGATGGCTGCTTATACTGAGTCAGGATCCTCTGGAGGTTTCTTCCTGTTAAAAGGGAGTTTTCCTCTCCACTGTCACTATATGCTTGCTTAGTATGAGGATTGCTGTAAAGACTTTGACACTAGTCAGTGACTCGATGCAGTTTGCTGGGTTCCTTATACAGGAAACTTTTTACTGATTGGCTTAATGAACTGACCTGTACTGGAGTGTTTACTATGTGAAGTGCCTTGAGACGACTCTTGTCGTGATTTGGCGCTTTATAAATAAACTAGAATTGAAAACTTGAAGAAACTTGGCGACCCTTTAAGGCAGGTGTTTCCTGATCCAGCTCTGGTAAGCTTTAGAAGAAGTCCTACGTGTCACGGCTACCAGCCTGGCCAGTGGGATTCAAGAGCCAGGATCACCCGGCCCCGGTGATCAGCCTGACACCGCCCTCCTCCTCCTCTCTTCCAGGATGCTGAGGAGCACAGCTGAGCTGAATCCTGCTGATGACCCACACCTGGATAGAAAGGCGGTGCCTTCAGCAGTGCAGGGTTCTGCTGTCCTCCGGGCCTCAGTTTGTTTTCAACCCCTTTGAGTTGAAGAGTTTTAACTTAAATAGTTTTAACTCTGAGTGATCCAAACGGATCTTCGTTTGTTAAAGGTTAACTTGGTTTGATGCAATTAGATTGACTCCGGTTTTAAACACCTTCTGTTCGGTGAAGCTTTTACAATAAGTTTTTACCAGGTGTTTTTATAGTTGGTAATTGGTGTAATGTTAACCTTTTTGAGAGTGTGTTTGTTTTGCATTATCTTTATAATGCTCTCCATCTGTTTGCTCTTGTTTTTAGAACCTTTTACAACAATTAAAACCATTTTAACTCCACTGTCGTATTTCTTAAGTTGCCCCCTCCTTCACATTTTAACAACACCTGTCGGGGACGTAACGTACGCTGCAAGATAAACTGGTCCAGAGTTATCTAAAACCAGATTCCCAACAAACTTGGTTGAATACTAGACCTAGGGGTTGTGATAAATGTCACCAAGGCAACCATTGTAGTCATGTTTTCTCCAAAAAGCATTTTTCGATTAATCATTTCATTAATTGTAAAACTACTCTTGTTATTTATAGACTAGGGTGTCGTGTGTTTGAAGTATTTCATGTTGGCAGAACAAACAACGACTGGCTGAACACAAACATGCACGGGTAACACTAACTACCCACTGGCAGGACGCTTCATGGAACATCACAACAGTGACCCGTCCACTTTACAGACTTGTGGTACTGATCATGTCCCACAGCCTGGGGACAGGCAGAGACGGCTAAATCAGAAGGAGACTTGTTGGATGTTTAAACTGCCGGCTACTCAACATCCAGGCTTTAATGATGACCTAGACTTCAGAGTTGTTCTTTGATTGCTTTGGTCTGTTTGAAGTTTTGGCGTTATGCTTGTCCCTTTTGCTCTTGATACTATTATTATTGGGTGAATTTAACCGTTTGTGTATATAAAGCATGATAATTGGTGTATTTTATTCACTTTGTCTGTTTCTTTCACTTTAGTAAGGATGACACCTGCAGGTGATTGTTGACACTTGTCACCTATCCAACACACCTGCTATGTGGAGCTTTCTGATAGGTTAAGAACGTCTCCTTGCTGCTGAGAACTGTTTGACTCCCTGATGAAGGCTACATTTGCTGAAATGCGTTGGAGTTTTAAAAAGGCCATACGTGACCTAGCCAGCACAATAAAGGCGTTTTAACGGTTTCTGTTTGAGAGTGCCTTGGAGTGTCTCTCGTTCTTTTTCAACTATCTTCCCATCCAAAGAGCACCTCAGACCAACTTATGTTGAGTCCAGGAACCTCTCCTTGTTCAAACTCACCTGTTCAGGCTGGTTTTGGTGTGACCTTCATCACCCTCTCTTTGTCCTGCTCTCCCCACCTATTCCACCTTCCTCAGGATCCACTGACTCCCCTCTTTCCTGTTCACTCTCTCTCTTTCTCTACATATTTTAGTCACAATTGTCTACTTTTACTCATTTTAAATATGTTTTTAATCATTTTCTAAATTATTTTTTATATATTTTTTTGTGAAGCGCCTCATGAATTTTATCTTGAGAGACGCTATAGAAATGAATTCTTCTTCTTCTTTAAGATAAATGTATGGTTTGAGTGAACATTAATATGGTTTATTTACACTGGCTTTTCCTGGGGCGGGAAGCCACCCTTGGGGATGCCATTGCATATTAATATGCTTAATTAGTGGTTTATACGGCTATTTGTGGATACCTTATGAGAGATCCTGCTTCTATAATGCAAACTGGACAAGCAGCTCCTGAGCTACGGCCCGTTGTTCTGGAGCTGACATCCGGTTAATCAGCAAACAAAAAGTGCTGACTCACTGTGAGTTCTGCCCTCAGGTGGGATGGGTCATTGTGACACCTTCAGGAGGGTTTGCTGGAACATTTGAAGGTTTAAGGAAACATCATGTCGGCCTAATAGTTTTTGTTTTCCACGTAGAGCTCAGGAGGTCTTTAGTGTGATCTAGAAGTAAACTTTAGAGTTTCCTGTTCCTGAAAGTGTGTCTCCAACCCCTCCTGGACGGAAAAGCAATGATGTATGATGGATTTTTGTGCGAATGATTGATACGCACACCGGAAGGACTAAATTGCCACAGTTTGTTTAGGTCCTTGGCAGAGAATATTTTGCATTAATAAAACATTATCAATCATTAGCATGTGTGTGTGTGTGTGTGTGTGTGTGTGTGTGTGTGTGTGTGTGATTAGCCAGAGATGTGATTCTCATGAAAACACAAACACATATGTCATCTTCAATTAGCCCAAGTCGGGATATTTGAATAAGCCAAATAGAAGACGTCAGCTCTCTGGGCTCCACGCTTATCGTGTTTTTGAGGAATTGTGCCGACAGTCTGGATTAAAGAAAACATTCGTCCTCTCTCTCCTCAGAGTGCAGTTTATCATCATCTATTCTAGTTTTCAAAGGACTCCTTCTCTTTGGCCAAAAGGTTAGGAGAAGCTGAATGTGCACAGAGACCGGGATGGAGAGGCGAACCTCGGCTCTACACCCGTCCACGCGTCATTATCTTCTGTCTCTGTTCCACTAGAAAGAGACACAAATAAACCCAAGGCGAGATGCAAAAATAAGTGAGTCTGGTTGAGGAGCAAATCAAAGTCAAACAAAGAATGGAGGGAAAGGATCGGGTAAAACCTCCGAAATAATGAGTCTCTGTAGGGCTGAGACACCAGGAGGACAGAAGAGCGAGACAGCTTTTCATTGTCAGCCTGTTTTTTTCCGCACTGGCGTCATTTTGATTCTGCTACCTGTGATCTTCAGCTCTGCTCTGATTCATCAGAACAGCTGATCTTTCTGCAGCTTCTTATTTGTAAAGTCTTAAAACCAAATGATGATTTTTTTAGATAAAACAACTTTTAGTCATTCATCCTAGAAAAGCTGCAAGAACGTTTTTGTAGTTTTCACTGAGGTCAACCACAGGGATGAAAACTACAAGTAAAGGGAAGGAGGAGGGAACAAGGAGTGGACGGTAGAGGGGGGGACGGGTGCAGGGAGGGTGCTAGTTTAGAAGATGCTCTCTGAAGAGCAGGGTCTTCAGGAGTTTCTTGAATATTGAAAAGGAAGCTCTGTTCTGGTAGTGCTTGGTAGGTCATTCCACATGACCTACCTACGATGCATGAGAAGAGTCTGGATTGTCCTGAGCGTGGTGTAGGCACTGCTAGCCGACGGTCCTGTGATGACCGGAGCGGCCGGGCCGAGACGTAAGCCTTTGCAAGAGGATTCAGGTAGATGGGAGCCGTACCATCTCGGACTTTGTATGCTAGTGTTAGCTATTTGAATTTGATGCGTGCTGCTAGCGGTAGCCAGTGGAGCTCAATGAACAGAGGGGTGACGTGTGCTCTTTTTGGCTGATTGAAGACCAGACGCGCCGCTGATAAGGAAACGCCATCAGGGAAGCTATCCGCCTCGACAGCAGCAGCTCCACGGCAGCAGCCGAGGCACCGACACAGGGCGCCCAGGGCAGGGAGGGCGGAGACCCCCTCCTCCACCTAGGCACACCTGGAAAGCACCCAGGCCGCCACAGCCGACCACCGCCCCTGGGGCAGAGGGCTCCCACAGAGGAAGCACTGGAAAAAGGTTAAATAAAGGTTAAAACATAAAATAAAAGCTAAAATGAAGATTGTAATATAAAAAGTTATATAGATATTAAAATAATGTTGATCATAAATCAGTGGTTTAATATATATGTATATATATGTATATGTATATCTATAAATAAAAATTCTGTTTAAAAAAGAATACATAAAACAAATAAATAGATAAATAAATAACCTAATTAATTAATTAATGTAAAAAGTGATAGTAATCATTTAAAAGCTAAGCCTGTTTCTAAAAACATGAACGTTCTCAGCAGCCCTGAGGTCCCCTGGCAGCTCGTTCCAGCAGCGAGGACCGTAGTACTGGAATGACGCCTCGCCGCGAATATGAGTCCTGACTTTAGGGGTGACGAGACGGCTGCCAGAGGTGCGCAGAGACCGCGTGGGTTTATACGGTAAAAGCAGTTCTGAAAGATAAGAAGGCCCAAGACCTTTAAGACACTTAAAAACCGTTAAAAGTATTTTAAAATCGATCCTGAAGCATACAGGGAGCCAATGCAGTGAATCTAAAACTGGAGTGATGTGCTCACGCCTCCTGGTCTTCATCAGGACACGAGCTGCTGAGTTTTGTAAAAGTTGTAAACCTGAAATTCTCTTTTTAGGAAGAGCAGAAAGCAGATCATTACAGTAGTCTATCCTACTGGTGATAAAAGCACGCATCAGCGTCTCCGTATCGGCCCGAGAGAGAATGGGGCGGACTCTGGCGATGTTCTTTAGACGATAAAAACTTATTTTGATGATATTTTTAATATGATGGATAAAAGTCAGCTCAGAGTCAAAGATGACACTCAGGTTCTTCACTTGTGAAGATGGATTAAGAGACAATGATAGTAATTTTGGTAAACGCTTCTCTCTCTCTCTGGGCCTCAGGACCGATAACTAAAACTTCAGTTTTGTCCTCGTTGAGCTGGAGAAAGTTTCTGCTATCCAGGATTTGATGTCAAAAATGCAATTAAAAAGTGTGCCTATTGGCCGTGTGTCATCGGGAGACACAGAGATGTACAGCTGTGTATCATCAGCGTAACTGTGGAAATTCACCCCGTGTCTCCTGATGACCCTGCCAAGAGGGAGCATATAAAGGTTAAAAAGCACTGGGCCTAAAATGGAACCCTGGGGCACACCACATGTAATCCCATGAACCCTCGAGGAACAGGTATCCGAACTCACCATAAAAGTCCTGTCTGAGGTAGGATGTGAACCATTGGTGAACAGCACCAGAGAGGCTGATCCGCTTCAAATGAGTAAAAGAACAGTGTGGTCTACTGCGTCAAAGGCAGCACTTGGATCCAGCAGAACCAACACTGTCACCCTCCGTTTGTCATAATTTACTCTAAAATCATTTAAAATCTTCAGAAGGACTGTCTCGGTGCTGTGGTTCACCCTAAAACCAGACAGAAATTCCTCTAAAACATTATGGGTGTTGATAAAATCATTGAGTTGAATTAAAACAAGCTTTTCTAAAATTTTGCTTAAAAATGGTAAGTTGGACACCGGTCGATAATTGTTTAAATCGTTAAAATCTAAATTGCTCTTCTTCAGCAGGGGCCTCACCACCGCCCGTTTAAAAGAAAGACCCCGTCTGAAGGGAGCAATTCATCGGAGTTAAAACCTCATCTCTAAAAGAATCATAGACGTGTTTAAAAAACCTTGTGGGAATAGGGTCCAGGACAGGTGTGGTGGCTCTCACTGAGCAGAAAACTTTACCAAGACTCTCAGCTTCAGCCAGGACAGACCTGTCCAGTGTTTCCTCAGGTAGACTCTCGGATGTGTCTAAAACGTGTTACGTTGGGAGGATGTTACATCTGATGGTGTCTGCCTTCCCTCTGAAGGGGGCTGCAAACTCCTCACAGAGAGTGTTTTAGGGGTTTTCTGAGCTGAGTTTGGGTTGGAGTTGAGAATATTATTGATTGTGGAGAAAATAATTTTAGGGTTGTTTTTATTGTCTGAGAGGATTTAGGAAAAGTACCGTATGCGTTTCTTGAGTTCCTTACGGCATTATTATATGTTTAAGTAGTTCTGAACATATCTGATGGTTTATTGTTGATTTGTTTTTCCTCCATCTCCTCTCCGCCGCTCTGCAGTGTCTCTTTAGTTTTCTTAGGTTCTCATTTCTCCAAGGTGATGTTTGATTTGACTGTAAGTTTTGGGTTTTGAGTGGAGCAAGCAGGTTAAGAGCTGACTCTGGTCTTCTGTTAAAGTCATTGATAATGGCGTCACACGGGGCGGAGACGTTAGTTGGAGGGATTTTGTTAAAAGCTTCAAGAAAATGTGAAATTAATCAGAGAAAAACACAACTAGGTCTCGTTTATTTATCTTTAGCATGACCAGAGCCTCTGAAGTGGAGGCTGATGCATCTAGTCCTCACCGTGAAGGTTTGGGTCAGGAACACTGAACACGATTCCCTCTCTCCGGCTCAGACGGCCGAGTGGAAAAAATCACTTCCACTGTGGCACAGCGAGGAGGAGAATCATTTCTCTTAGGAGAAATTCTGAAAGCTTCTCTTACGGCAAATCACCAGGCCTCACGCTGCCCCATTGAATTTCCTGGGCTTTTAGAGGGATCCTACTGAGCTCCACGGATTTTGTGGTCGGGTCACAGAGGACGGAACAAAACGGGAAGGTAATGGACGACATGTTCCTACAGATCAGATGAGAAGTTTCTTCTTTCTCTAAACTCTTTTCTCTCTAAGATGTTTAGTTTCCTTTTATTTCCGGACGCATCTTCTCATATTCATTAGGTCTGAAACACGAGGAAGCTCCAACTGTGGTGTTCCTGTTCCTTTAGGGACTGGAGTTACCCGTAGTCCTTTCAGCCAGAGAGACTCTTCTCACTGGAGCGCTACTGACAGCTCTCAGAACCAGAACCGCCAGCCACTTCAAGGTATTTAAGATAAGACCGCGGTTATCAGCCATGCCCGCGGCTGGATGGGATTTCCCATGAGCCCGCGGTGCAAACAAGCCTTAAGGGGGAGTGAGTGAATGAGCTTCCAGCAGAAACAAAGATGGTGATGGGCTCGCTGTCAGGGGACTTGTGAGGAAACAACCATCTGGATAGGGTTAGTGAATTAACCCTCCGGGCATCCTAACTCGGTTCAGACCTTTATTCTGAAATCAGTCAAGTTTCCATTACCTTGTTCTTTTGGAGCTCATCCTCACATTGGAATACCCCAACGAACCCAATCCCCGATCCCGTTCAGGTGTGTCTCCCAGTTGGATCGGTGATTTCTGCTCCAGACGAGTCCTCGGCGC
>SSNQ01034634.1:382311-397224 GCA_006942095.1 Nothobranchius kuhntae
ACCCAAATTTAGAAAACAACTGCAAAATCTTTTTTTAACCTTTCACATGTTGTTCTAGGAGGCCAGATAAACGGGCCTATTTACACATTTTAACAGCCAATAGTGTTGCAGAACTGAACAATAGGACCTATTAGCAATGTAAATGTAGTTTTAAAAAGAAAAAAAATGGGGAAGGTTTATTTTTGTAGACTTAAATCTGATGTTGTAATATTACAACCGTGGGTCTCTGGGGGTTAATCATTTCCTTGACTGTTGGAGAGCTAATTCAGAGAAAATACTTTAGACAAGCTGAGCCTGAGCAAAGATGTGATAATAGTTTTTAATACTTTCTAAGGGTCTTAATTTGACCAAAACCGATTTATCACCTTTTAAGACTTTAAGACCCAGCGGATACCCTCTAGTAAACAATTCTCATTTGTAAACAAAAATAAAATTCAAGAGTTTAATGCAGAACTGATTTTATTTAGATATTTCTTTTATATGTACATGTTTAATCTTTCTTAACCATTTTTTTCTAGCAAAGTAAAAAGCTGTCAAAGTTCTTCCTTCTCTCCTGTGCTCTCTGCTGCTCTGCCTCCCTCTGCAGCCTCATGTCCTCCCAGATCAGCTCCAGAAGCTGGTCATCGCTGGCACCTTCCCCTGGACGACCATTTTCTCCAGAATAGTCTTAACAAACATGTAAGAAAAGAAACAGGAAGAGAAAAGAGGACAACGGGTTATTCCTTTCATGTTTTCGCAGAATAAAATAAACTCAAACGAGTTTTAAAATATGAGATGTTATTGTACCTCCATGCCACAGCCGCCGAATACTTTGCTCCGGTGATCATGTGGTCCATCTCCGCCCTAAGCTTAATAACTTCCCTGGTTTTCTCTTTTGTTCCTAAAATACAAACTTCTATTAAAATCAGGGGGAAACGTAGCGGGAGAAGTACGGCACCGAGCGCGGCCGAACATACGAGCCGAGACCGCAATACAAGCACTTTTACTGTAACATTTCTAACTAAAATAACGTTCATGTATCACAAAAAGTCCTTAAACTGACAGTTTTCTGTTCATACTGACATTTATATGCGCAATCCTCTCCGACAGCTCCCGCTTTACTGTCCGCCATTGTTTTTAAGTTTTTCTGCTGGCCGGCCCGCAATGCATCTTGGGAAATGCTACCTATTGAAGGATACACCCGACCCATCCTTCATTCAGGCGAAAAGAAAGCCGCATTCGTCGACCGCATTTGAAGGAGTCTTCGAATTGGGACAGGCCGAGTCGCGGCGCTGTGACGTAACCGGCCGACGAATCCGGCCGACGTAGGATGCAGACCCTGAATTGAGACACAGCCATGTTTAAAGGAGCTTTCAGCCATTTTAACGAGTGCCTCTGTGTTAACGCTACATCACTAACCTGCTCTGGATGGCATTCAGAACAGCCTCTGTTCACAGAAATAAAGTTTATGTCCTTCAGAAAGGAGCTAAGCTGAGCCACGACAAAAGTGCGCTGGCGCCGCCTTAAAACACCTCCGATCAGCGCTGAGTCACTCAAGTTTCACAGATGTTTACGTTACCTTCACTTGTAAGTCGCTTTGGACAAAAGCGTCTGCTAAATACATAAACATAAACATAAGCGTACGCGTTAGGAGGATAAAACCCCTCGTTTACGAGGGAGTCCTCCTTTAGTACAACAAACAAAATTAGGACAGCAAGTGACTCACAACAAATACCCCTTTGCACATAAACAAATACATATTCATAAAATAATTAGGAAATAATGATAATAGGTTATAAATTAACTCAAATAATCTGTATAAAATAAAAATATAACTAAAAACAAACAAACAAAACCACTAACTAAAACTATAACACATAACATTCTCACTCCCACAATGCTCTCTGTTACCCTTTTAAAGAGGGACTGCACACCATCAGAAAATGTAACTCCGCCCCTAATCAAGATATGGAAAATGCTATGAAAGTGGGCGTCGCCAGGATTCACAGAGTGGCATGGCCCAATGTGGGGATTTTCCATCCCGGGAGGGAGGGGGAGTGGGAGGAGACTGTACCGATGATGTGACAGTGTTCCAGCCCTGGTCAATCACATGTTTAAAATGCAGTAGCCACAGTTCAACCCACAGGGGGCAGCACTGAGATGTTTTAGACCTAGATTCTAGATTTAATCAAGTTTACACAAACATGTCAAAAACTGCCCGGAAACAGAACGCTTGCATTTGTAAAGACCCAATTAAACAGTTTATAAGCAAGAAAAAGTTATTTAGAGTTTAGTTACTCTTAAAAGTAAGTAGTTACCCTTTGTGTTGTAGTTCTGTCTTACCAGTAATAAATGTCTTTATCCAGTAAAAACAATTACGGTCAGGTAAGATGTGTAAATAAACAGAGTTCTTAATTAAAGGAAACATGTAATTGGCCTTATCTCAACAGGGAGCTTGTTCCAGTCCAATGGAGCTTTACTTCCTTCTTAAATGAAGGAACAAAAAAAGGGATCTGTGTATTTGATAGGATACTATACGGACAGTCAAAGGGCACTAAATATATTTTTAAATACTCAGGAAATAAGAAAAAAAAACATTTAAAGAGAAGCAATAACCAATGAAATCTGCATCTTTCTTTTAAAGGAAGCCAGGACACACTTTGAACATCTTTCTGGTGGATGGAGACAGCATGCGGTGGTGTTGTGGTAAACTGTGTCTGGGTAATCGAGGATTGGAAACAACAGTTGAGTCACAATATGATGTCTCTCTCTGAAAAGAAAGCAGTTAATTGATTGATATAACGGTTTAAGTTGATAATGAACCTTACTAGTGACTGACAATATGAGCTTTAAAAGAAAGATCAGATTCAAGCAAAACTTCTAAATATTTAACTTTGTCTTCACATTTTAGACACGAAGAGTCTAAAATGTGTAAAGTGAGAGTTCCAGGTGATGTTTATTACTTGGTCACATGGCATTCAAAAGACTGTTAGGTTGATTGGTCTGTCTAAATTGTCCTTAGGTGTGTGTGTGTGTGTGTGTGTCTGCGATGGACTGGCTCTCTGTACCCTGCCTGATTGCCCACTGACCGCTGATAAGCACCAGCCCCCCCTACATGGACAAGTGGGTTTGGAAAATGGGTGGATGGATGGATGGATGGATGGATGGATGGATGGATGGATGGGTGGATGGATGGGTGGATGGATGGATGGATGGATGGGTGGATGGATGGATGGATGGATGGATGGATGGATGGGTGGGTGGATGGATGGATGGAATTCAAAAGATGCACAAATCATAGATAAATACGTTGTTATATCTGGTGCTAGCGCTTGGTGTCTTACGGTCAGGAGTACTCTCGAGCATTAGAGGAGTGCAGTTTTCCATCTCGCTGTAAACTTGATGTTATAATTCAACTCATTAAAGAAAGTAAAACGCCACGATTGACTCATTATTCACTTCACACACGTGTCACTGTAATCTTGAGTTGTTGGTGGTTAATGAAGTAGCGTGAGATATTTTTAGAGCTGACTATTTGCTTCTAATTCACCGTTAGCTTTGTTAGCTCAACGTTAGCCTGTAGCTCTTTACCTGATATTAGAGTATAAAAAAAGTCGTGGCTTTTTAGGGTTATAGCTTCTGGGTCGCTCCTGTTCACTGGCTTTGGTTCTTTAAACAGGTCTGGTGCTATTTTTCCTGCTAGTGTTGTATTACAAATGCTGGAGCTGCAGCGTGAATGAAACCATTACTTTTCTGCAGTTTGGTTATTGGTGTTTGTCTTTGACAGCATGGATCCATAAGCTGAACTGAATGGTTCCTGCAGGATTTACAAGATGCACAAATAAAAACTCAATTAAAAATACTTCAAACCTTCGACAAAGCAATCAAACACATATGACCTCTTTCCATTTCCTGTTTGCAGTTTTTCACTTTTGTTAGATCAGTAACAGAGTGATGTCACATTTCATCAGCAATGACCTCAGCAGTCACTCGTGTCTTCATGTATAACAAAATGTAAATTTTCCTGCTTTATTGCTTTGATGTTTCTAACGTTTCTGATTAAAATCTGCAGGATTTATGATGATTTGCTTCCATACTGAATAAATAATAACAAACGCAGCTGAGTTTCATACAGAATGTCCTTCAGGTAAGTTGCAGCCCAGTCCCAGAGGGGAGGGAACGACAACCAGACCCCCCCAATGGGACAGGACTGAATTTACATAGCTAACATCTTGATTTGCTGTAAAGGGAAATTAGGGCCAGCGCAACATTCAGTTAACCCTGTGGATCGTGGTGTAATTAAAACCCTGCGTCCCCGACTGTTCAATAACTCAGCGCCGGGAGGGGAGTCTGAGGTGGGAGGGGGGTGAGACAGAGCGTGAGAGGGGAGGAAAGAGAGGAAAAAGAGAGTAAAGATAAACTGCTGCTTCATCACGTTTTCATCGGGTCTGACCTTGGCCGTCGTGGTAAAGGGACAGGAGTTATCACTGGAGGAGAGCCGCCGTACGGCGTCTTTATAGCCCCCCCCCCAACTGTTGCGTGGAGATCAGTGGCTGTTGCTGGCCCCTCATGAGGACTTTCTCCTTAAATTGGTTATATGAGGAGGGATTAGGTCCTTCTGTAGGGCGCTAATCCACTGACTCTTCCAGCCACCAGCGCTCCCCTGCTGCTTGTTAATTGCTGTAATTCTGGCATTTAAGAGGATATAGATTTGAAAGGGCTGATGTTTCTTTAATCCCTTTGCAGGATTACACCAAGTGAATTTATCCCGCAATAATCACCTCTTGGACTCCTGGTTTCCTGATTGCTGAGGGTCTGAGCAGCTCTGAGCTTCAGCTCTAAACACCACTTTAGCTCCACAGCTTTTCTCTCAAGCAGCTCCTAAATCTTTATTATAGTTTCACCTGAAAATTACAAACTGACGGTAGGAGAAGCGGCACCTAGTCTCCACTTCGCACACACGATGCATCTAAAGTGGCTGTTTTATGGGATCAGTTGGAGAATTTGAACTAAACCGTAATCCCCAGTTTCATGAAATTGCCTCTAACTGTTTTTTAATGTTTCATTCATGAGCTGAAACGTTCAGGTAGACGAGAAGAGCGTCACAACTCCCCGACTTTGACTTTATTTTTAGCTGTTTGAGTAACGTGGACCTTTCAGCGTCTGCTAGACACCCCTAACCCTCAGCATTCCATCTTTTAGGAACACCACACTCCAGAACTATCAGGGAGAATCTGATGTTTTATTAGTACAAACTCAAAGAGGGTGTTACCTTTCGGCATCTTCTGCTCATTCTGGCAGTTTCTGCTCACATCCTTTAGATGTGATTGCCCCACCTGCAATAAAGCAGGCTGCATATATTCCATTATATATGGAACCGCTTCATCCGTTCTCGGGAACAGCTTTTCCCCGTATGGGATCACCGGAGTGTTTATCCTATTTATAAAAGCACCGCTGCCCAGTCGGCGAGTCTCGTGGACGGTTTCATCCTAAAGATCTTCATGAAGTTGCACCATTCAACAAATGATATTTGTTCACATGTGAATGAGCATCAGCGTGTAAAGCCGGAGAGGTGGAGGCGTCTGTAGTGGCAGTGTGTGTGTGTGTGTGTGTGTGTGTGTCCACGCCACTCGTGCTGACAGTAATGTAGCAACAAGAGTTGGACCATGATGGTGGTGCTGAGGGTCTCCTGCTCAGAAGGAGGCTTTAATCAGAAGAAAAGTTAATCCTCAATCAATAAAGATGGAAGCTTAGAGGATCCGGCTGCGTTTCCAGCAGCCAGCCGCGGTTTCTGGTCGTCTCTCTCCCGACGCACACCGGGGAAACGCTTCCTGCTCCAGCTTTCCCTCGAATGCTGCGATATTAGCTTGATATAACCGTGGAAACAGCTTTGTGGGGTTTTGCTTTAAATGTGCTTCTCACAGGTTGTCCTTTGCAGCTTCTGCAGTAAGTTATCCAGAAACTAGTTTCTGCTGGAAACCTGACAACGTTCCAGAGTCGGACCCAGGAGGAGAAGCTGCTGCTCCTCTGTGCATCTCCTCTCGGCTCCAGGGGCGTTTCGCCTCGGAGGTTCATCTAGATTCATTTCTATGCGGGAATAAATTGTTTCTTTTAATCAATATGAGGGTTTTTTTTGTCTCAATTTAATCCCAAAGTGCCTTTAAAATGTGATCTAATTTTATTAGTTATTTTATTTCTTGTCTTCAGTCGGCCCTCTCTGTGTCCAGCTCGTCCCGCATTTTCTTGTTTGTTCACGGAAACGTTAAACGTGTCCAGAACTCATCTTGGATGTACAAATAATTATGGAATCAGAACAAACAACACACTAGGAAGGTGAAGATGCAAAAGCACAATTACAGCTCAGCCACAGACTCTAAAATTTACTTCCATGTTTTTCCAGATTCGTCTCCACATCCTCTGACTTTTCACACATTATCAATCAATCTGAAGCCTCAGTGAGGTTAGATCGGCCAAAACATCTGCTAAGAGAACGTTTGATCGACAAGCGGACGCTTTTATCCAAAGTGGCTTACGGTGGAAACCTGTTTGATACTGAACACGGTCCAGAGGCGGTCCGGTTTCCTGGCGGACTGTTACTCACACCGTCTGCTTCCACAAAAGCACCAAATTATTAGAAATGTAACAAAATACATTTGAAAACGGCCTTAGCTATCACATTTACGCTGATGACTGTCAACTATACGTAGAAATGGATGAGAAGAATGTGGGCTCGCGATTGGCTGCATGTTTAGATGACGTGAAGGGCTGGCTGGCATCCAACTTCTTACAGTTAAACCACTTTTACGATTTGGCTTTTAGACGGTGACTCCTTTTAGTGTTTTATTGTGTTCTTAGTGTTCATCATGCTTTATCTGCTGATCGGTATTTTTATCTTCTGTTGTAGTTCCTTAGGACGGTCGCGTTTTGTTTTAGCCTGTGCAGCCCTATGGGCAGCTCCATGCTGCGTTTTAAATGTGCTATATGAATAAACTATGGTATGGTGTGGTATGGTATGGTATGGTATGGAGTGGTGTGGTGTGGTGTGGTATGGTGTGGTATGGTATGGTATGGTATGGTGTGGTATGGTATGGTATGGTATGGTATGGTATGGTATGGTGTGGTGTGGTATGGTATGGAGTGGTGTGGTGTGGTGTGGTGTGGTGTGGTAGTGGTGTGGTGTGGTATGGTATGGTATGGAGTGGTGTGGTGTGGTATGGTATGGTATGGAGTGGTGTGGTGTGGTGTGGTATGGTATGGTATGGTATGGTATGGTATGGTGTGGTATGGTGTGGTATGGTATGGTGTGGTGTGGTGTGGTATGGTATGGTATGGTATGGTATGGTGTGGTATGGAGTGGTGTGGTGTGGCATGGTATGGTATGGAGTGGTGTGGTGTGGTGTGGTATGGTATGGAGTGGTGTGGTATGGTATGGTATGGTATGGAGTGGTGTGGTGTGGTATGGTATGGTATGGTATGGTATGGAGTGGTGTGGTATGGTATGGTGTGGTATGGTATGGTATGGTATGGTATGGTGTGGTATGGTATGGTATGGTATGGTATGGTGTGGTGTGGTGTGGTATGGTATGGAGTGGTGTGGTGTGGTGTGGTATGGTATGGTATGGAGTGGTGTGGTGTGGTGTGGTATGGTATGGTATGGTGTGGTATGGAGTGGTGTGGTGTGGTGTGGAGTGGTGTGGTATGGTATGGAGTGGTGTGGTGTGGTGTGGTATGGTATGTATGGTATGGTATGGTATGGTATGGAGTGGTATGGTATGGTATGGTATGGTATGGAGTGGTATGGTGTGGTATGGTATGGTATGGTATGGTATGGTATGGTATGGTATGGTGTGGTATGGAGTGGTATGGTATGGAGTGGTGTGGTGTGGTGTGGTATGGTATGGTATGGTATGGTATGGAGTGGTGTGGTGTGGTGTGGTATGGTATGGTATGGTGTGGTATGGAGTGGTGTGGTGTGGTGTGGAGTGGTGTGGTATGGTATGGTATGGTATGTTATGGTGTGGTATGGAGTGGTATGGTATGGAGTGGTGTGGTGTGGTATGGTATGGTATGGTATGGTGTGGTGTGGTATGGTATGGTATGGTGTGGTATGGAGTGGTGTGGTGTGGTATGGTATGGTATGGGAGGGTATGGTATGGTATGTTATGGTGTGGTATGGAGTGGTATGGTATGGAGTGGTGTGGTGTGGTATGGTATGGTATGGTATAATATGGTATGGAGTGGTATGGTATGGTGTGGTATGGTATGGTATGGTTTGTTATGGTATGGTATGGAGTGGTGTGGTGTGGTATGGTATGGTATGGTATAATATGGTATGGAGTGGTATGGTATGGTGTGGTATGGTATGGTATGGTACGGTATGGTATGGAGTGGTGTGGTGTGGTATGGTATGGTATGGTGTGGTATGGTGTGGTATGGAGTGGTGTGGTGTGGTATGGTATGGTATGGTATGGTATGGTGTGGTGTGGTGTGGTGTGGTATGGTATGGTGTGGTGTGGTATGGTATGGTATGGTATGGAGTGGTGTGGTGTGGTATGGTATGGTATGGTATGGTATGGTATGGTATGGTGTGGTATGGTATGGAGTGGTGTGGTGTGGTATGGTATGGATGGTGTGGTATGGTATGGTATGGTGTGGTATGGTATGATATGGTATGGAGTGGTGTGGTGTGGTGTGGTATGGTATGGTGTGGTATGGAGTGGTGTGGTGTGATATGGTATGGTATGGTATGGTATGGAGTGGTGTGGTGTGGTGTGGTATGGTGTGGTATGGTATGGTATGGTATGGTGTGGTATGGTATGGTATGGTATGGTATGGTATGGTATGGAGTGGTGTGGTGTGGTGTGGTGTGGTGTGGTATGGTATGGTGTGGTATGGAGTGGTGTGGTGTGGTATGGAGTGGTATGGTGTGGTATGGAGTGGTGTGGTGTGGTGTGGTGTGGTATGGTATGGTATGGTGTGGTATGGTATGGTATGGAGTGGTGTGGTGTGGTGTGGTATGGTATGGTATGGTATGGTATAATATGGTATGGAGTGGTATGGTATGGTGTGGTATGGTATGGTATGGTACGGTATGGTATGGAGTGGTATGGAGTGGTATGGTATGGAGTGGTATGGTATGGTATGGTTTGTTATGGTGTGGTATGGAGTGGTATGGTATGGAGTGGTATGGTATGGTATGGTATGGTGTGGTATGGTATGGTATGGAGTGGTGTGGTGTGGTATGGTATGGTGTGGTATGGAGGGGTGTGGTGTGGTATGGTATGGTGTGCTATGGAGTGGTGTGGTGTGGAGTGGTGTGGTGTGGTGTGGTGTGGTATGGTATGGTGTGGTATGGAGTGGTGTGGTATGGTATGGAGTGGTGTGGTATGGTATGGTATGGTAGGGTATGGTATGGTATGGTATGGTATGGTATGGAGTGGAGTGGAGTGGAGTGGAGTGGTGTGGTGTGGTGTGGTGTGGTGTGGTGTGGTATGGAGTGGTGTGGTGTGGTATGGTATGGTATGGTGTGGTATGGTGTGGTATGGTGTGGGGTGGTATGGTGTGGTATGGTGTGGTGTGGTGTGGTGTGGTGTGGTGTGGTGTGGTGTGGTGTGGTGTGGTGTGGTGTGGTGTGGTATGGTGTGGTGTGGTATGGTGTGGTATGGTGTGGTGTGGTATGGTATGGTGTGGTATGGAGTGGTGTGGTGTGGTATGGTATGGTATGGTATGGTGTGGTATGGTGTGGTATGGTATGGTATGGTATGGTATGGAGTGGTATGGTATGGTATGGTATGGTATGGAGTGGTATGGAGTGGTGTGGTGTGGTATGGTATGGAGTGGTGTGGTGTGGTATGGTATGCTGTGGTATGGAGTGGTGTGGTGTGGTATGGTATGTATGGTGTGGTATGGTATGGTATGGAGTGGTGTGGTATGGTATGGTATGGTATGGAGTGGTATGGTGTGGTATGGTGTGGTATGGTATGGTGTGGTGTGGTGTGGTATGGTATGGTATGGTGTGGTATGGTGTGGTATGGTATGGTGTGGTATGGTGTGGTGTGGTATGGTATGGTATGGAGTGGAGTGGAGTGGAGTGGAGTGGTGTGGTGTGGTATGGTGTGGTATGGTATGGTATGGTATGGTATGGAGTGGTATGGTATGGTATGGTATGGTATGGTATGGTATGGTATGGTATGGTATGGTATGGTATGGAATGGAGTGATATGGTATGGTATGGTGTGGTATGGTATGGAGTGGTGTGGTGTGGTATGGTATGGTGTGGTGTGGTATGGTATGGTATGGTATGGTGTGGTATGGAATGGTATGGTGTGGTATGGTATGGTGTGGTATGGAGTGGTGTGGTGCGGTATGGTGTGGGATGGAGTGGTGTGGTGTGGTGTGGTGTGGTATGGAGTGGTGTGGTGTGGTATGGTGTGGTATGGTATGGTGTGGTATGGTGTGGTATGGTGTGGTATGGTATGGTATGGTATGGTATGGTATGGTATGGTGTGGTGTGGTGTGGTATGGTATGGTGTGGTGTGGTGTGGTATGGTATGGTATGGTGTGGTATGGTGTGGTATGGTATGGTGTGGTATGGTATGGTATGGTATGGTATGGAGTGGTGTGGTGTGGGATGGAGTGGTGTGGTGTGGTATGGTGTGGTATGGAGTGGTGTGGTGTGGTATGGTGTGGTATGGTATGGTGTGGTGTGGTGTGGTGTGGTATGGTGTGGTATGGAGTGGTGTGGTGTGTTATGGTATGGTATGGTGTGGTATGGTATGGTGTGGTATGGTGTGGTATGGTATGGTGTGGTATGGTGTGGTATGGTATGGTATGGTGTGGTATGGAGTGGTGTGGTGTGGTATGGTATGGTGTGGTATGGAGTGGTGTGGTGTGGTATGGTATGGTGTGGTATGGAGTGGTGTGGTGTGGTATGGTATGGTGTGGTATGGAGTGGTGTGGTGTGGTATGGTATGGTATGGTGTGGTATGGTATGGTATGGTGTGGTATGGTATGGTATGGTATGGTATGGTATGGAGTGATATGGTATGGTATGGTGTGGTATGGTATGGTGTGGTATGGAGTGGTATGGTATGGTATGGGTGGTGTGGTGTGGTGTGGTGTGGTGTGGAGTGGGGTGGTGAGGTGTGGTGTGGTATGGTATGGTATGGTGTGGTATGGTGTGGTATGGTATGGTGTGGTATGGTGTGGTATGGTATGGTATGGTGTGGTGTGGTGTGGTGTGGTGTGGTATGGTGTGGTATGGTATGGTGTGGTATGGTATGGTGTGGTATGGTGTGGTGTGGTATGGAGTGGTGTGGTGTGGTGTGGTATGGTATGGTATGGTATGGTATAGTGTGGTGTGGTGTGGTATGGTATGGTATGGTATGGTATGGAGTGGAGTGGAGTGGAGTGGTGTGGTGTGGTGTGGTGTGGTGTGGTGTGGTGTGGTATGGTGTGGTATGGTATGGTGTGGTGTGGTGTGGTGTGGTATGGTATGGTATGGTATGATATGGAAAACCTACCTGGAATAATGTTGTAAACTATCTTACACTGTGAACTGACATCCTCATCATTATTAATATAACAAAAGCCGGAAAATGATTGCAACACATCTTTTATTTTGATGCATGAACAGATGCATGAAAATCCAACTTCTGGAAATATCTGGGAATAATAATCCACGCAGAAACTTTCCAGAGCTCCGGACGTGCGCTGCGCCGTAGCCTGTGTGAATGCTCTAATTGGACTCAGTGATTTTTGGTCTTCGTGGAAGCCGGACGGAAACCGGGTTCCATCCATTCCACACTCAGGGCTTCACAGGCCAGTAAACCTCTTTCAGAATACCATCAGGATTTGTCCCCAACCCAGCGGGATACTGGTTTGAAGTCTAAACTTTTGATTTAGAGAGAAAAAGGCCCCAGTTGGTTCCAGTGCATCCCGATACATTCCAGTTTGTCCCAGCTGGTCTTAGTCTGATCCTGTTTATCCATGTTTGTGCAACTTCATTATAGTTTATCCCAGTTTGTCCCAGTAACACCAACAACATTCCACAGGACCACGGCGGAGCTACAGCCGTTGATTCACTCATACCATGTGGACATTCCTGAATCTGTCCTCTATAAATCATCTGCAGCTCCTCTGAGCTAAAACAAATTTCCTCCACCTTGACACCATCGTAATCAGATTGGCCACCTGTTTGCTGAGCCGCGGGGACATTTTTCACCTCAGAGACGCCTAATTATGTGTCATCTGATGCTTTTTGGTGATAAAATGACTGGATTGTTGGAAAAGCCTCCAGGTTTCACATTAGCTTGGTTTGTGGCACCATGTGTGCTTGTTTATTCTCATTTCTGGGCTCTGACTTGATATCTTTTTTTTTCCAAATACAATGAAACACCACCCTTTCAGTGGCTCGGTGATCCCGTTTAGCATTTAGCCCACATGTAACAGGAAGCCTAACGCTCCTAGGTGCCTAAATCTTCATGTGTCCGGTCTATGATCAAACATTAGTCTTCGGGTTCTGCTCCGTGTCATCATACTTCCTGAATGCAACCAAAAATGTTGGAAATATAGTTAAAAATGTTTGCTTCCAAATGAAACAATCCTGAAAAGATATGCTCCCTGGGGGTGGGAGTAATCGAGTAACTGGTATAAACAAAGTAATCAAAGTGATATTAAAGTTTTAACAATAACAGGAAATTGAGTCATTTCCTGTTGACCTTTGACCCAAACTACACGAAGCCACGGTGCAGAAACTTGAAACAAAGACGTAAAACATCAACAGGTCTTTAAATTGTGATTGCATCAGTGAGACTTGCCAGCTTTTCGAGAGCTCTAATCTGTTGTGAAGAATCCGTTCTGCTGTGGTGTTGCTGAAAACCGAGGCGGAGTTAACGGCTCCGCTCCCATCTCAGATGAGGTATCAGATAGTCTGGCGTGAGTGTGATATTCAGCGAGCCGCAGAAGGAAAATTGCATCAGAATGGAAACATAAGCCTGGCCAGAAGTGAGGATTTGCTGATCCCTGACCTTCTGTTTCAGAGCTGAGGATTTTAGGTAATGAGATCTGTGCAGCGAAACAACTCCGCTGTCAGGCTACGAGTCTGGGAGACGCAGAGAGACGAGCGCCTGCTGCTGCACAAAGCACAGCCAAAGGATTTAACACACATTCAGAAATGCGCCTTGGCAGCAGTGGCAGACTCGTAGAGCTGAGAGGAAGGAATGAGGAACAGAACCGCGTTTTGTTGCAATAAAAGAAGGTCGCATGACGGGATGAAGGTGCTGGAGGAACAAGCAGCTGATCGGTCTGTGTGATTGTGACTGAAGCTTCCTTCACCTGTGGAGAACAATAAACTCAGGATCGCCTTCACGTCAGAAGCTTCTCCTCTCCTCTAACGGGATTTCAGAGGCTGAGCCCTCGCTCCTCTAATTGCTGCTTACATGTTGTTTCAGTGGGAAATGATTCCAGTTAAAAGCAGTTAGTCACAGAAAATCCTCGTTACTCCTACCTTTATCACCGGGATGAATGTTCACAGGAAGTTAAACCGCTTCACATCTGAAAGTGTTCCTCCTTCTATAAAACCTCTTCAGTCACGTTTAATTCACTTAAAGTAATCCCGTTAATTAATCTAATTACTCTAATATGCATCTTCAGTCTGTTTAGAGACAAAGGCTGAAGAGTAAATGCTTCTGTTTTGCTTCGGAGCGTTTCTATTACTAAAAGAGCAGATTTTATCCTTATGAGTTTGAAAAGTATTGGTGTGTGTGTGTGTGTGTGTGCGCGCGTGCATGTGTGTATGTGTGATTGTGTGTGTGTGTGCATGCGTGCATGTGTGTGTGTGCGTGCGTGTGTGTGTGTGTGCGTGCGTGTGTGTGATGTGTGTGTGCATGTGTGTGTGTATGTGTGTGTGTGTGCATGCATGTGTGCGTGTGTGTGTGTGTGTGCGTGCATGTGTGTGTGTGTGCGTGCATGTGTGTGTGTGTGCGTGCATGTGTGCGTGCGTGTGTTTATATTCATCCATCCATTTCCTCCTGCTTATCCGGGGTCGGGTCACGGGGGCAGCAGCCGAAGCAGGGAGGCACAGACTTCCCTCTCCCCAGCCACTTGGGCCAGCTCCTCCGGGGGAATCCCAAGGCGTTCCCTGGCCAGCTGAGAGACATAGTCCCTCCACCGTGTCCTGGGTCTTCCTTTGGATCTTGTCCCAGTTGGACGTGCCAGGGAAACCTCACCAAGAAGCATCCCAACCAGATGCCCGAGCCTTGTGATGTGGAGGAGCAGCGGATCTACTCTGAGCCCCTCCGGATGACCGAGCTTCTCACCATATCTCTAAAGGAGAACCAGCCACCCTGTGGAGAAAACAAATTCCAGTCGCTTGTGTCCTTCCAGCTCCGCTCTCTCTTCACCACGACAGACCGGTACAACGCCAGCATCGCTGCAGACGCAGCACCAATCCACCTGCCGATCTCTCGCTCCAGCTTTCCCTCACTCGTGAACAAGACCCCGAGATACTTGAACTCTTGAGGCAGGACCTCACCCCTGGCCTGGAGAAGACATTTATAAACAGCTTTAAAAATACTTCAGAACTCAAAACATTTGCTCTTCAGCATCACGTTCTAACGAGGTTTCAGCTTTTACCCACTGCCTCGAACGCTTTCATCGTTCTGATGTGTTTTTTATCAGTGATGGAACCGTTCCAGCAAATGACATCATTCAAAGTAGGAGAGTCTCCAGAAACAGAAAGCCTGGTTAATGAGTGGTTAGTTCCTGGTATTACCACCTTACCCCACACTGATGTGTGTAAACCTCGATAACTGAGCACAAAACCGTTTACTTGTTTTAACCTGAAGCCTTATGTGGCTCCGTGTGTCGCTGGTTCTTCTCTAGACTGGGTGGACTTTAACGCTGTAGAGGTGGAAGAGCTGCCGTTTCTGCTAC
>SSNQ01034634.1:441289-460566 GCA_006942095.1 Nothobranchius kuhntae
TGCAGCCATCTCTCTGGTGTGTTTATGTATTTCAGAGGTTTTATCAAACAGAAAATTTGTCCTCCATCTCTTCATCCAGTCGTGACCTCTGAACTCACACTCCCCTTAATTTCCTGACACGAATAAAAAGTTTTTCACGAACGATTGTATTCATTCAGTCGCTGGTGCACCAATGCTTATGTCATCAAACTTTTTCCTCAAGACGTTCTTCAATCTGCGTTGTTTATGTCACTAGATATGTTCAGTTCTTGTTTTATTTTTTGGAGCGGGGGGGGGGGTTGCTCTAGATGACGGAAGGAAACAGCGCCCAATCACAGGCTTGCTCTCCCTTTCAACTGATGGCTAGTAAAGTGGGCTCTACTTCGCCCGTCCTTGCTAGCCTGCTGGAGGACCTTTACCATGACAGATAATGGCGGTACGTGTGCCCTCACCGATGCAGACGGAGAATCATAAATTAGGCTTTATAAACAGCATCGTTGTCAGTATGATGGTGAGTTCTAATCTCAGATCGTGTCACTAAGAGATGGTGGGTATGATCGGTTCATAGCTTTAACCAAAACAGCGAAAAAGGGTCTTTGTTTAAATTCTGGCATAAAAAGTGTCAGACAGAAACAAAACCAGTGTTTATTACCAGAACCCTTAGTTTTGTGGACCTGACCTGCCTGCAGGTTAAGCAGTTACTGGAGCATGAAGACGACATCCTGAGTGTTTTGGTTTTGTCATCTTCATGGGGGCGGGGCTTACTGAGCACATCAAACACAGATTTGACATTTTTTAAACAATAATCAGGTTTAACCTTCTTAAATAGTTTAATTGTAAAGAGTGACGAGTTGTGATGTTCGCATCTGCGGGAGTTTGTGTCGCTGCAGCAGTGTCGGGAGTAATGTGGTACAAAAGTAATAAATTACTGTAATCCATTGCTTTTTGCTGTAATGTGGTAATGTAAGGCATTACAGGGAAAGAAAATGGTAATATTTACTCGGTACAATTGTCAGTAACGCGGTACTTACAACGCATTTTTAAACCCAGAATCAAGATGTGGGAATCCTAAAAATTCAAATTGCAGGAAGCCTGAAAAAAGATCCAGTATCCACATATATGACGTCATTTATGGACTCAGCTTTGCGGGCATTCTCTGAGCAGAGAGGACGCAGCGGTAACGGCTCAAACACTCCACCTGCGTCCTGCGCGCGGCCGCTGTTATATTCACAAAACCGCTCCACCAAAACCAAGTCATTCGTTTGCGATCGTCTATATCAGCCCATATTCTCTGGTACTTCATGTACTTTTCAGCTGATTCATCATCTGTGCCCCGGTGATTTCAGCTCATTGCTGCTGGAGCGCAGCGCATGTGAAGCTGTTTTTGTGTTCGGTAGATCCCGTTGGCTGATTAGTTAGAAAGTAGGAAGTCTAGGAAACGGTTTTTCTGGAAGACGGAGAAAACCTGCAGCATGCAGGAAGGTTAGAGAGAGAAAGGGCCGGAAATTATTCACATAAAATCAAGAAAAAAAGAAAAAAGTAGGTAGATTTATCCCCAACACACACTTTTACCAGTGAAAAGCAATAATATATAAGCATTTAATATTTATACATGTGATAGAATCAGATCACCCCAGAAGTCAGTCCCACATCCAGGGCCGTATCAAGGCATTTGGGCACCAAGGCAAATATAGGCTTGGAGCCCCCACCACCTCACTCCCTGCTCAGGTAATCTAAGATGGCAGCGTGCTGAGAGTACAGATTGTTGTTGTTTTTATTTAATAAACAATCATTTTAAAGCACTGTTATTATATCTGACTGTTTTAACAGCAATCCTAGCTCAGACACCACATCACCTTCCACATATATGTCATGAGCTCACTGAGCGTCACATGACCAGATTCATACTGAAGTTGTGTTGGTGAAAGTAACTTAAAGTAATGCAAAAAGTAGTGTAATGCCTTACATTTTAAAATCAGTAATATTGTAATGTAATGAATTACTTTAAAATGAAGGTAACAAGTAATAAATAACGCGTTACAGTTTGGAAGTAACTTGCCCAACACTGTCGCTGCAGCGATCTCATCTCTGAATTCTCAGGGGGATTGCTCCTAATTGCATTAGGACATTCACCAAGACCTCATCAGACCTTTCTGATTAAATTTCAGGTCAACCGACTACGGAGCGACGTACCAGAAGCTGAACGACAAAGTGGGAGCCAAGACGATCCTCAGTTATCTGTATGTGAGCCCCAACAACAAGAGGAAGGTAATGTGCTGCTTTAGTCGTCGTCTCTGAACTGAAGTACCTCTAGTCTGTCCTCATTGTTTGTCTGACATACGATGGTGTCAAATACGTCACACATATTACTGTCTTCACCTGGTGTCACACGGGCGTGTGATGATCATCCCGGTCAAAACGGGACCGGTAACATAACGACAACTAACGGGCTTACCAAAGGATAATTCCTTCTCCATATTTGGCCTAATTGATGGTTGGAATAAAACAACTTCACATGACTTCTCTTTCATGACCATAATCAAGAAGGGCAATTTAATCCTGGTGTAATTATCGGCTGCTGAAGGGTTCAGGTTTGGGGTCACTGATGATCCACGTTATTTATGTTCAGATGGATTTCAGAAACATCCGAAAACGGGAAGTTTAACGTCAAACAGCATCATCTCTTTCTACATGCAGGCTGGAAAAATGAAATGAAATCAATAAAGGCAGATTTTACGTCTCAGATGTGAACATTTTGCACCAAACATGTTTTTCTCATCACAGATTCATGGATGCTGCTCCAAAACAAGCAACTGTCCCACATTTCATCCTGAATCGGAGTGCATTCATTATTATTTCCACTGTCCGTGTGACACATCTGATGTGAAATGATAATAACATCATGAAGCAGGTCTCCACAAACAGCAATTAAAGTGAAGCATGCAAACTCTGCTGGGAGGTTTGCATTAGCATATAGAAGGTCAAACTCTGGAGCTAGATTTGAGCTTGGAGGCTCCGCCTCCTGCTGTGTACCACGATTGTTGCTCGTCACCAAACGGTGAAATATTTTCATTATGTCTGCGTTTCTCTTTGTGCATGTTTTAGTGAGCAAACCCCTCTTCAGGCACTCAAGCGATTCCCTCCCAATTCTGACTTCCGTGCTCTGGTTGCCAGTTTGAGGATTGGTATTTTTATTGTTGTTTTTAAATGTTTGAATGCCTTTGCACTAGTGATGGGACCTATGTTCATTCTAGAGCTATTCACCTCAAAGAGCCGTTCAAAAGACTGGCTCTTTTGAACGAAGCGGAACCATCTCCATGTGGGGTAGCAAAGTGTCACCCCCAATGTCCGTGGAGGCGGGGGTGGGTGTTACGGAAGACGAACAGTTCTCTAGAATGACTCGGCTCTCGTCATTCACCTTGAAGAGCCATTCAGAAGATTTGATTCATTCATGAACGTCACATCCCGTCCTTGCACCCTCTTCCTTGTCCGAACTTTTAAAACGACGAGTTCCCAAGAGAGTCCTGAGATCTGAATCTCAGCTGCTCCTGGATGTTCCCATGATCTCCTCTCGTAACCCGGGGCGACGGAGCTTTGTTGCTGCTCTCAAATGATGGAACGTCCTTCCTCTTGGTAAAAGGATGGCCAGCATGTTGGATGATTTTAAATGTCTTTTAATGACCCAGTTTTAGTTGGTTTTTAACACCAGCTGATGAGAAACTGCCAAGCCACCTTGTCTCAGTTTATTTTAGGTTTTCTTATTTGTGTCTTTTGTCAGGTTTTAGTTTTCTTACTGATGTGTGTGTGTGTGTGTGTGTGTGTGTGTGTGTGTGTGTGTGCATGATTATTTGTCCTGTGTGTCTCTGTGTTACCCTGCAATGGACTGGCTCTCTGTCCAGGGTGTAACCATCGACATATACATATATGGACAATGGGTTTCCACAGGCTCCAATAACACATTTTTGAGGCCAAATGGGAGGTGGCCACCACCACCATTTTGACCGTGTCACAGGTTCCGTCAAGCCCAGACAATTCCATAAAAGGGAAAAGAGGAGGAGCTGAGGGTGGGGCTGTAAGGCTGGGATCAACTGATGACACCCGGCCGAACTAGCTACAAGCTAACCTGAAGCTAACCCAAAGCTAACGGGGAGGTGGGAGCTAAGCTAACGGAGGTAGCAACCTAGCTACAACCGGAGTTAACTGTGCACAACACCAGAGCTTCTGAGTCAGAGGTACGCCGGGCTGACCGCTGGGTAAAACCGGGTGGAACACAGAGGTCTCCGAGAGCTCCACAAGCCGGCAGCCCGCGCAGCAGACAAGCGCCGCTGCGATCTGAGATGCGCAGAGCTGCCGCTGGGGAGAACCGGGTAGAAAGGTTTCCATCCCAGAACTCCACAAGCCGGCAGCCGCATAGCAGACAGAATTCGCGATCAGACAGAGATGCGCCGAGCTGCGGGGAGGGGAGAACGGGTGGAAAACATCGGTCTCCCGAGAGCTCCACAACCCGATAGTGGGAACCCAGCTCCACCAACATGTTATATTTCAACCCATTTTCTAAAGTGCAGCATTATGTTAAATGCACTGGGTTTTACCCTATTACATTTAAATTTCATGGTTAAACAGTACATGTTAAAATCTAAGCTCAGCTCGGCAGTGACCTAAAGTACATAAATATAATTTTACTTACCGAAAAAAATGAAGTGGAGACTCCTTGGACACTCTATTAGTGCAATTAATGCCACAGCAAGTCATTTTGTCCAACAATTGCACAAAAATATCCAAAACAGAATACACACACACAGAGACTCAAAATCCCGGAACAGTTTCCAGGCCAGACCGAGGCTCTACTGAGGCCTTTCCACGGAGCTAGCTCTGTGGTCACGTGGGTCTGATGCTCATTAATTATACAGAATTTTAGGCTTTTAATACACTTAAACAGAAGAGTGAGAAAAACATTCACCCCCTCAGAGTTGTCATGAGTGTAAACTAGATCATTTAAACCTAAAACATGTTCTGGTACCAGGCTGTAAACATGTTTATTTCTGCTGTGAAACTGGTATTTTTAACATGGGAGTCAATGAGGATTTGCTCACTTCTGACACCAGCCCCTAGTGGATGAGGGTGGAACTGCAAATTTTGGTACTTCCGGGATTGCTTCAATTTTTCGAGCGAGGTCTAGCTGCGGACGCAGCCCCGGCCAAACACACCCCTATGTACAAAACAGGCGTGCATGTACGAAGACGAGAACTCGCATGCGTGTTGCAACAGATGGAAATGACGGTTCAGGTAAAGACAGATTTATATTTTTACAACTTGCGAAGATTTTGTACTAGAAATTTGAACGTTTAAGACATATTTTGATTGATAGCGCAATCGTAATTTTTTCTGAAACACTTTTATATAAAATTAAGCATTATTGGCAGTGGGGGAAGACGTCATGGACGCAAATTTTTTAATATAATTTTTAATGGGCTACATGCAAGCCTTTTGGCCAAAATAAACGTAACAATAGGCTGTTTATTTGACCGTTTATGACTCCTCATCTAATAAGCAGCAAACTCACGACGGCAATGTGGTAGCCCTAAAATTGTCGCGCTCAGACGTGTAAAATCTGTTAAAACGTGTAACAGAAAATTCCCTTTAAAGCCATTCAGATATATTTTTACATGTCAACATTTACATGTATTATAGTTTTTTTTTGACAAATAGTTGCGTGTATAGCATCCAGGAAATATTAGTCTGATGGTAACGTGGTGTCCACGACAAAAAATGGTCTTGGAAGGTAAAAATAAATTGTAACCTAACTTTTCCCTAAAGTTAATTCAGATATATTTGTACATGCCCACAGTTACATGTGAAATTGTTATTTGACAATTACATGTGTAGTTCAACAGAAAACATCCCAGCAAATATTGGTCGGACACGACGTCACGTCCATTGCCAGAAGCTGTCGCCATAGAACGGCTTAAATTGGTAAAATATATATATATATGTATATATATATATATATATATGTATATATATATATATATATATATATATATATATATATATATATATATATATATATATATATATATATATATATATATATATATATATATATATGTCACTGAACATTTCCTAGAATCGATTCAGATACATGTGTGTATGCAAGAAACAAAAATAATCTCACTGGGGATGGCCAAAAAAATCCATAAATTCATATTTAAACCTGGAGTCCTGTCTGTTTAATTACATCATTACTGTTTCTTTATTTATTTTCTTTCATTTGTGTTGTTCGCTGGGAGGGCCGCCGTTATTGAGCTCGGGGGTAGCTCAACAGGGGGGCGTGTTTTGTCGGGGTGGGGTGGGGTGTTTGACCGGGGGCGTGTTTGGCCGGGGCTACGTCCGCAGCTAGGTATTATTGAATTTTTCACCCACATTGTGGGGGCTTGGTTGTACCCCGCCTGATTGCCCATTGACCGCTGGAGATAGGCACCAGCCCCCCGCGACCCTACGTGGACAAAGCGGGTTCAGACACTGGATGGTTGGTTGCAATATGCTACAGTGGTTAGCGCTGTTGCCTTGCAGCAAGAAGGTCCAGGGTTCAAATCCCAACCCGGGGTCGGTCTGCATGGAGTTTTCATGTTCTCCCTGTGCATGCGTGGGTTCTCTCCGGGTACTCCGACTTCCTCCCATAGTCCAAAAACATGACTGTTAGGTGGACTGGTCTCTCTAAATTGTCTTTAGGTGTGTGTGTGTGTGTGTGTGTGTGCATTGGGGCTGAATGATTTTGGAAAAAAAATACTAATTGCAATTTTTCTCTTCAATTGATTTCAATTTCATTCACGATTATTTTCTCTAGGGGCTTTTCTCATATTTTCAAACTAACACATAAATCAATGTATTATTATAAACAATATCATATGTATTATACATAAATTATGTAGCTCTGACAGTGATCTATATTGGCTGAAAGTTTGTTTACTGGAACTTGAAGCATTTTAGCCATGCAACTCTCATATATGGTGGTGTCTTGTGTTTAGGTGCTGATGAAGGTTAGCGGTGTTACCTCGTGAGGTAGCAACATTAGCAAGGCAGGTTCAGCACAGTACCTGATGTTGCGCAGCGTCTTCTTTTATATAGTGAAACCCCACAACCCCATGCAGCTAAAGAAAATGGATGGATCATTTTCATCCTGCTGAATTAAAGAAAGTATGCAGGGTGTGCAGTTTTATTGCTGTACTGATACTTTTTAAACGAGAATAACCAGATCCTGTCTCAGGTTTGGTTTGAGATGTCCTATCATGGCTCACATTATGCAATCCTGAGTTTTCGTTCTGAAGCAGAGTGATCGTAAGATGAAGTTCTCTGAGTTGGATTCAGGTTTGAGATGATTCACTGGTTTACTGAGCAGTGTAGGGTTTGGTAAACTGAGTGCTTTAAGAGCTCAATATATATTTTACCTCTACTTATGACCAATAAGCTGTGATACTCTATCTAGATATAGAATATCAGCCTGCCTGGTCTTTGTGTGTTTATCAGAAGATTCTAGGATTATTTATTTATTAGGAGATCGTACACACTTCATGTAGATTCAGGAAACAGTCAGGTTTATAAAAGTAAGAATTTATTTTACCAACAATTAAAACATGACAGGTTCACTAACATTCACTGTGATGGATGGACTTGTGTGTGAATGTGTGTTATCAGAACTTCCGTATCCAGGAGAGCTGAGTTCTGGATGTAAAAGAATTTGGATTGCGTTAAGCTATGAAGTCGATTATTATCAAAAGGCATCCGACGCTATCGGTGTGTCTACTTCACCCGTTCTCAGAGACCCTCTTGGTGGATCCGAAGGTCAAAGAGGTCGGATGACCTCTGCCACCGAAGTCCAGTAGATTGACCACAGCGCCGACTTCTCCAGTCCAGAGATGTCTCTGGTCACGGCAGATGGATGGAACCACGCGTCTGGGACTCTTAAGGAGTCTAAACAATACCAGCGTGTTCTGCAGGAACTGTTGCTGGGTCAGCTTCGCAGGTGCAGAAAGGTTTTGACGGCGTGTCAAAAGCTTTGATGGTTAAAGAGGTTTTTGCTTCAGATGGCCGGTCTGAAGCTTTCTCAAGACCTGATGAATCACCAAGTAATCTGGTTTTAATGTCCTCATGTTCTGATTTGTGTAGCCAACCAGAGGTTGACAAGTTTGAGGACTATTACCAAGAATCTTGGAAACACACCTTCCTTGATCCGGAGGCTCTGATCTGGGTAAAGGACTATGTGTCAGAGTGGTGATGACCTCGTCATATCAACATGCTGAAACATATTTCAATCACTGTAATCATAACATAACATTCATTTCACACTTCAGTCATTGAAGCACAGATAAATGAACCATTTCATTATAGTATAATGATTATAAGTAGCCATAAACAAACGTTTATTTAATGATTATCTAGCTTATAAGGTGTAGAAGCTCAAATTTAATTTAGGGAATCATTCTTTGACTCAGCAACTAATCCGCGTTGCGAGTGCTCCTTATATGGAGGCATGAAGAATCCTGAAAGACTGGACCTTGAGGAGAGAATGTTATTGTTGACATTTCGTTATCCGTGTTCAGAGCTGCAGCTGGTGGGATGGAGCTAGGCTGATTTAGAGAGGACACGTGCAGTCTCTTGCCTCCTTTTTGACCAGATATTGCTGGACGTTACAGCGGGTTTGGAGTTGGATGATGTGGTCAAGGTGAGCTTCTGTTCAAGTGCAAAACAAATCCGAGGCAGCACGTCGGTGATGGTGACTCGTAATGACTTTTCTCTGCTCAGGTCTATTTGGGCAAATTAACTCAGGCTCCATTATCGCTCTGGACCATTAAAACATTGAACATTAGCGTTTTTATCATTATGTTTTACCCATGTCCATTTTCCGTACATATAATCCTGTAATTATTCCAAATATTTGGAAGCACGGACTTTAGTTCTGTGACTTTGTGGATCCGTCTAGACTTTGTGGCCACTGGAGGATTGAACAAGAGCCGGTGGCAATTAGAGGTTTGAATTTTTCCTGTTTCCGACGTAAACGTAAACACTTTCACCGCTTAGATCCAAGAAAAAGTCTAAGTTGTGGCTACTCTGTGATTATCTGTAATTTTTTTAGGTTTTCCAGCATTAACTGAACATTTTAACTACTGTATGTATTATTTTGCTATATTTAATCATGATGAGAAGCAGAACGTGGATAAACACACCCGTATGCACCAGCTTGTGTTGCTTTGTTTCCACTGAAGTGAAGAGGTTTAAACCCTGACTAATAAGGCAGTCGTGCAGGAGAACATCAGGAGAGCACAAAAACCTGTAAATCACCCGAACCTGCTCTAAGAGCAGCAGCGGGGCTCGGCTTAAACAGAGCAGTGAGCAGATGAAGACCTGCACACACACACACACACACACACTCACATGCACACACATGCACACACATGCACACACACGCACACACACACACATGCATACACACGCACACACACACACACACACACACACACACACACACACACACACACACACACACACACACACACACACACACACACACACACACACACACACACACACACACACACACACACACACACACACACTTAGATACACTTTTAACTTCCAAACAAAAGGAAGAGTCAGGCATGAACAGGAATGTGGAAGAGTTTGCTTTTGTCTGTCGGCCGTCAGCCGTCATCCTCCCTCCCCCTCACACTCAGACGTGCATACTAACAACACGTCTCACACGTGTTTCAGCACCTTCCTCTCCTCCGAGTGTTGCAGAAACGTGGAAATTGACCATAAAGAAAAGGAGATTAAGATCAAATACATCATAATAGTTGTGACTAAATGCTTCTGTGCCAGGATGGTGAAATGTGAACAGTATTCCCAAGGGAGTCTCCAAAATGTTTCCACGGAATCTTGAGTCACTTTAGACATCTGCATCCCATCTGCACCGTTTTGTTCTAATTCCTACAGAAAAAGTTGTGTATTTCCTACTTTTGTGTTTCCAGTCGTTCACCAACACTTGCAGCTAAGTGGTTTTACATGCATGTGTGGAAATACGCTTTTATATCTAATACCATCGTTGTTTATTTGTTGTTTTTTTACTTTACAGAACTCACAGATGAGTTTGCTAAATCCCAAACCCTGTTTACTCACAGGAACAGCACTCCCAGGGTCTTCCTGTCTCTGACATCATCCACAATCTGACTATCGGAAATAATTTATTCCTAAAAAAACTCCCAAACCTATCTCGAACAGATTCTTTAAACGGAGACGTTGCAGCTTTGGCTTGCTTTTAGCACCCTCTAGTGTCTAGTTAGTAAAACCAAAGGTGAAGCTTATCTCCTTGCTGTGCATTCGTCTTTTTAACGCCTTAATCTAACAGCTGAAATGTCTCCTCAGCCTTCATTAGTTTCTACAGCAGTGATTCATCCCTAAACGAACCAAATCAGCTGTGTTCACTATCTAAAACATGTAGGACATGTGCTGGCAGCAGACTGCAGTGCTGGCATGTAAGCTACACTTTACAAAGTCCAGCAGGGACCGGACCGGCTACTCTGAAGTTGTAAGAGCGACATTCTGGCCACAGAGGGCGGTGGGGGTCTGAGTGGTATTTCATCAACCCTCTTAAGGGTCGTTCTAGCACATACCGGCTCAAGAAAATATTTAAAAATATTAAAGAGTTGCTTATACGGCTGTAAGGTGCTCAGGTTCTCGGTTTCGTCCACATGTGAGACCGCTGCTGGTGGCAAACAAAAGCCCCTCTCTTCTCCCAGTGCTAGGAGTCAGTCAGGCCTCGGGGGGCTGTGGTGCATCAAAGGAGGGAGGCGGTAGGAAAGGGAGTTGGCAAATATCCTGAGAGGGAGGAAGTGGAGGAAGGAAAAGGGCAAAAACATAAAAAAATGAAATAAATGGAGGCTGGACCCCGGGTCATTCACAGAGGAAACAGTCTGACAACAACAGCGATTACATCAATTTTCATATTGTGGCCTGATCCTGAGCTCGGGAGGAGCTCGAGCACACATTAGAGGAAGTATTTAGAGTTTTTGCCTCAGACTGTGTGTGAGAGCACGTTATTACAGCAAATGGCTGCAGATGCTGAGTGCTTGTTTCAGAAATAAAGAAATAAATCAGGAGCAGCGTACAGTCATACAGATGGGGTTGGCCTCCAGTGGCTGGAAAACAAAAGGTAATTTTCCAGGGAAGCATTGAGTGACGGATGGATTCAGTCGGGAATAGATAAAAAAAACAAAGCAGCTTTTTTTATGACTCAAACGAGCGAACATCTCTGGCGTTTTCCTGACCTCCCGCCGTCCGTGTGGGTGGACGCTGGGTTAGCATGTACACAAACAATCACCCCCCGGTGGGGCAGGGGTGGGCGGGGAGCCTGAACCTCAGATCGTTGCTGCTCTTCAAAGACTTCTGGACACCAGTCTGATTTTGTTCATCTGAACAACCTCCGCTCATAAAAGGATTAGACGGATGTTTTTGTTATCAGCCTTTAGCCTCCAGAAGGAGACGCCGGAGCTTCAGGAGATTTGGGTCAACGTTATTTCTAAAACAGCATCCAGCAAAAACCAGAGAGCTTTACATAAAATCATCAGATTGATTCATAAATAAAACACAAACGCATCCAGACTGACTGAAATAATAAAAGAAGACATAAAAGACAAGATTATGAAAACATCCACCCATCTATTAGTTTTAGACGCTTTAAATGAAAGGTTCTTGTTCCTGTTGACATCAGGATCAGCCCCATTCAGAACCAGTTGGTGTTGAAAGCATCACAGATCTCTGATCTAACTCTAAATCTTCCCAGAACCGGGCTTGTAGGCTTGGCTGATCCTTTTTACTCTTTGATTCTGAAGTCCACAGCACCCACGGCGGTTCTGGTCCATCCCAGAAGCAGCCCAGAGAAGTCAGCACCTCCTCTGGTCCGGGTCAACATTTGACTTCTTCTTCTTTCAGTAAAGATTCTGAAGATTCGGAAAGTCCTAGAACCCGTTGAGGATTCTCAACGCCGAGCCCATGAGATGGATCTGATGGATGGGAGAGCACAGCTGCCCCTGACCCTAACCCCGCCCATGGGACTCCTTAAGTAATGAGAGGATTAGTAAAATTGTTGCCGTCTTTAGTTTGACTCCTCTGAGAGGTTTTCTCACAAACCGGGTCTCTTCCCACGTCATCTCGCCTTAAATCATTTTGTTTTTACTTCCTACAAACCCTCAGCTATGGTCACGAGCTTTCGTTACTGACCGAAAGATCTCAGCAGGGTGTCTGGGCTCTCCCTTAGAGAAAAGGTGAGAAACGCAGTCATCCGGGAGGGGCTCAGAGTAGATCTGCTGCTTCTCCATGAGAGGAGCCAGTTTAGATGGCACTAATTAGGAAGTCTCCTGAGCGCCTCCCTGGTGAGGTTTTCTGGGCACGTACAACCAGGAGGAGACCTAAAGGTAGACCCAGGACACGGGGGAGGGACTACGTCTCTCACCTGGCCAGGGAACGCTTTGGGATTCCCCGGAGGAGTTGGCCCAAGTGGCTGGGGAGAGGGAAGTTCAAGCATCTCCGCTTAGGCTGCTGCCCCCACGATCCGACCCCGGGTAAGCGGAAGAGTTTGGATGGATGACAAACAGGAATGAACACAAACTTACCTGCAATAAAATGAGTTTTCTTGTTTCTGTTGTTGAAAAGATCGATGATGACGAGCTCAGAAACACCAGAAATATTTCCTTTGGCACATTCTTTTCTGTAAACTGACGTTGGATTTATGTCATCAGATTTATAAAAATCACATTTATCTTTAATCACTGAAAAAAACTAATAGTTAGGAACGTTTAAAAGC
Source organism: Nothobranchius kuhntae (assembly GCA_006942095.1). Taxonomy (NCBI): domain Eukaryota; kingdom Metazoa; phylum Chordata; class Actinopteri; order Cyprinodontiformes; family Nothobranchiidae; genus Nothobranchius; species Nothobranchius kuhntae. The sequence goes on from SSNQ01034634.1 coordinate 454,125, forward strand.
CTCATTTTTAGACATGTTCAGATTTATTTTTCATCTGTATAATGAAGACACAGTAAAAAAAATCTCAGTACTTAAAATACTGTAAATATTTTTTATGATCCAAAGTTTCTTGTTCTGAGTAAAAATATTTGCCAAAGGGGTGTGCACGTGTTGCTTGGCTACAGCTCTTAAAATAGCAAAATAATCCAAATTTAGATGTATTTGTTTTAAAATGGAGCAACTTTTGTGTACCCATTAGCAGATTTTTACTCACAGCAAGAGGTTTTGGTTCATATTTAAGAGCATTTACTTTATTTTAAGTAAGCTATTTCTCTAGAGAATATTTTTCTTTTTAGACATGAAATAAGATCAAATGTAGAGATGTGTTTTTGCAGTGAACCTAAATGCGTTTCCAGAGAAAACGTGAACAATAAGAAGCAGAATGTCTGCGTTTCTAATGAAATCCAGACAAGGTTTAAAAACAGCAGCTCTGATTTAATTATAGATGATTAGTGTGGACTCCACTCACGCATCATTTCCTGTGAATTCAGTGTGACGTCGGACAAAAGGCACCATTAATGAAAAATACAGGAGCAGCTCTTTACTCGTCCTCTAAACACAATAAGAGGCTCACAAAGAGAAATGCTGATGTTCAGAAAGGAGGTTTTAAGATCCGAACCAGAACTTGATCCTGGATGTGGAGCAGAAGTGAAAAGCTGGTTTGGTCTAATGAACGTGACTGTGGAATAAATGGGAATATTACTGATGGCTGAATCCCATTTAGCTGCTTTGTTTTCAGGCTTTGGCTGCAGACTGCTTTCACATTAAAGATACTTGCTTTATACAAGCAATAAATAAAAACTCTAAAGAACAGATGCATTAAAATTGGTGCTTTTATTCTACCTCACATTGCTTTTTTAACCAGATTTACTCATAAATGCATTTTATTGTGCTGGACACCAAGCAGGTGCTACATTTATTTCATCATCAGAACCATCACAATAAAGATAAAAGCTACAAATGAAAAGAAATGTGTTAAAATATGATTATCTGCATTTTTAAAACAGTATTTGAGACCCTTTAGGTCTTTTCTTCTGAAGTTCACAAGCAGCGCGTCACCGGGCTTCTATGGACAAAACAAAAATATGATGTTCTTTCATTTCCATGAAGATTTAATCTGCTTAAAGGGGAAAGTTTGAAATCATAATAGATGCAACTCAGAAACACGTCATTTAAGCCGGGCTGACAGTCGAGTGAGATAACATTGTGTTTTTCGTGTTCATACAGACTTTAGTTTCTAATCCCTTAGATTATATTTAGCTTCTCATTGCAGAGAGCTCATCAGAAGCTAATGCAGGAGATAGGTGTAGGAGACTATTTTCATATTCAGCCTGCATGAAAAACTCAAGAGTGACTAATTATTATTAGAAATGATCGATGAAATTTGTTTTTTTTTCCATGGACTACTCCTTTAAACACAGAGATATTTCTCACCAGTTTATGCCGTTACCATAGAAACCTGTATATTGCATGTAATAAAAAGGAAAGGGGTGTTTTTTAAAGCTGTTGTAGTGAATTCTGTCAATAAGCTAGGTTTTAAACACAAACATGGTCATGAACACTCACCCCTCCCCTCGGGTATCTTCCCTGGATCTGCATCCACCAGAACCAGACAACCGCGTTGCCAGGGGATACGATATGGTGCTAAACACCAGTTGCCATTTTCTAGGTCTAAACAGCTTTTGTTGTCTGTGGCGTTTTTCTTTTTGGGACTTTTGAGACTCTGGTAGTTTGTCCTGAAGTAGCAGCCTGCTGTTTCTCCTCTGATATCATTGAGCGTAGAATCTGTCACACCAGTGGTGTTCTGTTGTAAAATACACAAGTGCGTAAATGGAGGACCCAGAGAAGTGCATCGGTTGGTCGAGTAGTTGCTTTGGTCCAAAATGTTTTATTGGTGTAGGTTTTTAGACAACTGTTAGAAAAACACCTTATTGTTTATTTATGTTTTGGTTTGTTGAATCCACATAATATATGTATAGCTACACTATGTTAGAACGTAAAAAGCATGTTTTAAATGTGCTTTTAAAAATGACATCCTGTGGTCAAATTTTAGCCTAGTGAACTAGACCAAATTCTTGCTTTGCAAAGAATGGTCTAGGCATGCTCCATTGGAACCTCAGCAGCTCCTACCAGGACTCTGGCTAGCCAATCACAGCTCTCTAGAGGGGTTTCAAACACATAAAGAGCTGTGATTGGTCCATAATGGTGGGCCAATCATAGTGCTCTATCTGCTTAGTGAACAAATCACAGAGCTTTATCCGCTTTGTGGGCCAATCAGGGCACTCTATATGCCTGGTGGGTGGGATGATGCAACAGAGTGAAACAAGAGTATGTCACATTCATTGTCCAGTGGAATGCGGAGATCATTTGAAAGACAACAGTAGAACCCGCCCCACAACCGAGAGCCGTCAATGGAGCGTGGCCAGACTAAATAATACATTTATTTAGTCTGGCTTGCCAGGCTAGTCAAATTTGGCAATGCAACCACAACTCTGGGGCTTTTTGCCGGCTGTCATAATTGTCGGCACTGCAGTATTAGCTCACAGGAGACACGGCACCCCCACACTCACTGATGGTAAACAGTAGCTACGCCCCTCCTTCCTTTGTTATGAAAGGAGAACAGCTGACAATCCCACAGCCAGCTGGACATGGAATATGTTTCCTTCCAAAAGGACTGAAACATTAGACTCTTTTGGGATTTTCTCACTTAAAATTCTCTCTATATTCTTACATACTGCACCTTTAAGCTAATTACGGCTGCTTTAAAGGCATACTTGGTAGTTTTGCTTGCTTTTAGCACCCCCGTGTCCGTTTATTAGAACAAAAACAAAACCCATCTCCTCACTGTGCGTTCTTCTTTTTAACACCTTCATTTAACTGCTGAAATGTCTCCCCAGCCTTCATNTCTCCACCTCAGACATTCAACCTGACTTTGATGCACTCGTTAAAGCCCAGCAGAGACTAGATTTCTCTCACTGAATAAGAAAAAAATTGCTTAAAAACACAAAATAAGGTGTTTGGACCACAAATATAGGCAACTAGCAGTGAACTGGGACACTTTTTTTTAAACCTCTTTCTCAAGATCACAGTTCAGTGATTTTATTTTACAGACAATACTGTGTGTCTGTAGAATGCTAAGAACCTCTTTCCAACAATATTTGAAACTCAGAATGTGTTTTGGAGTGAATGTGACTGAAACTGTTAACTAATATAAGTCACAAATGTTTAACAAAAACCAAATGCGCACTTTGTTTACCATTGCCTTGGGAAATTTGAATAAATCACATTTTTGTAAGCCAACCTCACTTTTTCCTTTTTGCTCATTTATAACATATAGTCTACTCTTACCAGCTTGAAGAAACAATGGTATTTACTGCTTTTTATAAAGAAATACCGTTAATGTTATGCATAATTGACTTCAGCCTTTTGGCCTGGCCCTCCACAATATTTTCTATTTCTCATGTGGCCCCATGGAAAAAATAATTGCCCACCCCTGGCGTAAATGGAGGACCCAGAGAAGTGCATCGGTTGGTCGAGTAGTTGCTTTGGTCCAAAATGTTTTATTGGTGTAGGTTTTTAGACAACTGTTAGAAAAACACCTTATTGTTTATTTATGTTTTGGTTTGTTGAATCCACATAATATATGTATAGCTACACTATGTTAGAACGTAAAACGCATGTTTTAAATGTGCTTTTAAAAATGACATCCTGTGGTCAAATTTGGTAATGCAACCACAACTCTGGGGCTTTTTGCCGGCTGTCATAATTGTCGGCGCTGCAGTATTAGCTCACAGGAGACACGGCACCCCCACACTCACTGATGGTAAACAGTAGCTACGCCCCTCCTTCCTTTGTTATGAAAGGAGAACAGCTGACAATCCCACAGCCAGCTGGACATGGAATATGTTTCAGAGTAACCTTCCTTCCAAAAGGACTGAAACATTAGACTCTTTTGGGATTTTCTCACTTAAAATTCTCTCTATATTCTTACATACTGCACCTTTAAGCTAATTACGGCTGCTTTAAAGGCATACTTGGTAGTTTTGCTTGCTTTTAGCACCCCCGTGTCCGTTTATTAGAACAAAAACAAAACCCATCTCCTCACTGTGCGTTCTTCTTTTTAACACCTTCATTTAACTGCTGAAATGTCTCCCCAGCCTTCATCCGTGTCTACAGGAGGGATTTGTCACTAAATCAAGCACATTTGCAGCGTGCATGATCTAAAACGTGCTCACAGCACACTGCAGCACCGGGTATGCCAGTTCCATTGTTTTCTAAGTCCAACAGACCGGACCAGCACTCTGAAGTTGCAAATGCGGTATTCTGGCCACAGAGGGTGGTTGGCTCAAGGAAATTATTTAAAATATGAAATGTTGCATGGTATGGCTTTAAATCACTACGTCATCCTTCAGTTCACCAGTACTTTTACTTTAAAGGCAACCAGAAACATTTATGAGGAGTGAGTATTGAAAAGGCTGGAGAGCAAAAATGACTTTTACTACTTACTTTCAGTAAAACGTTACAGATTCTCATGATGTAGTTGCTACGGGTTAAACTGGTCATCAGCTCATGCTTCTTCTCACCGGACTCACCTGGAGCTATACCACCTGGTGCAATCCCAGCGCTCTGATACCAACACGTGCAGCTGCACGCTGCAGTGAGGCGAGGTGAGGCCTCTTCTCCGGCTTCCGGCTCTTTAAGGACACACCGCACTCCGGGTCAATCACGGTGAATCAGCCACGCTCTGCTGGCCGGAGCGCCGCGGCCACACGCACAGAGGCAGCAGCACAGCCGAGGAGAAGCTACCAGATGATGGTTTTGTTGTGAGCTGGTGGTGGGTGGGTGGGTGGGGGGACGCAACATCTGTTAGGCCTGAGGCAAAAATCTCCAAATGGCTGCAATGAGCAGGTCAGCGAAACATCCCAGAGATGGTGAAAGAGCAACGGAGACTGAAAAGGCAGTCTGAGAGCCACAAATACCGATGGGCTGAGAGATGGAGGTTAGACGGGCTGTCAGGAGGAAGAGAAATCATCAACGTTCCTTTAAATAAACCCAAACTCTTACAGTCAGGAGTGTTACAGCCAGGCCTGCGGGCGTCCCAGGCTGATTGTTTCCTCAATTAAACCAAAACAGATCCGTTCCAATCACACCTTAAACCTTCGGGCTTAAATCTGACATGTTTATGTTTCATAGCAGCCGTCCGCTCACACTAACACGCTCTACGGACTGCTTGTGCTGACTCATGTAATCTGTGACAGAAGCAGCAGAGAGAAAGAGACAGAGGGAGAGAGAGAGCACGCTGATGGGGGATGTTGGTAACATGTGACGGTTTACCTATGGGCCATTCCCATCTGTACCGGGTCGGCCCGGGCCGGGTAGCCCCAGTTGGCCCCAGCCTGGCCCGGTTGATTCCACACATGCTTGCCTTAAGCCCATGTGGGCTGATTCTACCCACCAATCAGAGGCTTGCTCTAATGGAAGGTGTGAATTTGCTGTCAGCAGTGGGTGTGTTGGCCCTGGTCGGCCTGAAGCAGACCCCCTCGAGAAGAGGGCTGAGAATGAGCCTTGGTTGGCCCGGAAAAATACCAGACCACCCAGATATGTAAACAACCTACGCTACCCGGCCCGGGCCGACCCGGTACAGATGGGAATGGCCCACTAGGCTCCAGGTTAGTTATTTATTTTTCTAAAACAAGAAGAGAAATGTGTGCGGTGCCAACACATGAAAGAGGTTTATTCTTCAGGTGTGTTGAACTGTTATATTCCTGTACCCACATTCAGGTGGGGGTGTTCATGGCAGCACTGGGTTGGACTAACCCCCAAATTCCACTACCTCCGCTCCGCTCCGGCACGAACTCCGCAGCAAAATCGGTCCCGTTGTAGTCAGTCAGAGCTGTTCCACTACTGCGGCCGTGCTGCGCAGTGCGCCGCCCTCTGTTCCGGCGTCCGGCAAAAATAGAATCGATCCTATTTTTGCCGGACGCCGGAACACCTCCGCAGTCAATGGACAGGAATCACAACCACCCAACAGGAAAGGGAGCAAGCACAACTTCCGTTATTTCACAATAAATCGATAACAAAAGGCGTTTTTTGTTTCATATGCACAGGTTTAACAACTTTTAACAACTATCAGTGGCGGCTGAACTTTAAATGCACAAAAGTAAGCCATAAATACAGTTTCTACTATCAAAGTAGTCACACTTTGTTGGTCCAAACACTGCTGATCTCTCAACACAAATGATGGCAGATTAAACAGTTCATGCCGATGCTTCTCCCACACAACGGGTGTTTGGATCCAACTTCCGCGTTTATTGCTCGGACTGTATCGCAAGATCTCGAAAATCCCACGCATGCTTGTTTTCGCACCTCAGGTCTCCGCACCGGAGCGGAGCCGTTGTAGAGC
>SSNQ01034634.1:465087-475455 GCA_006942095.1 Nothobranchius kuhntae
GACAGCTGTACACACACCTAAAAACAAAAATCTCATAAGGTGGGTGAAGGCGACCCAGGGGTCAGGAGTTCACCTCGTAATGCTGGGTTGCCGGTTCAAACGCATGCTCTATGTCAGAGACAGCTCTGATCAGACTACAGCTGCCCTGCGGCGTACCGGTGGAGGCGAGGCTGGACGCCGCCGGTCCCTCCAACCACCATCAGCAGGAAAGGTGGGTTACGTGTCTTGCTTAAGGACACAACGACTGTGACAGACTGAGCAGGACTTGAGCCCACAACCCTTCGGTCATGAGACAGGCACTTAACTCCTCTACCACTGTATAATAATAATAATAATAATAATAATAATTATTATTATTATTATTATTATTATTATTATTACTACTAGTATTATTGTTATTATTATTATTAGTATTATTATTGTTATTATTATTATTACTATTATTATTAGTATTATTGTTGTTATTATTATTATTATTACTACTAGTATTATTGTTATTATTATTATTACTATTATTATTGTTATTATTATTATTATTATTATTACTATTATTATTAGTATTATTATTATAGTATTATTATTATTATTACTATTATTATTATTATTATAGTATTATTATTATTACTATTATTATTATTATTATTATTATTATTACTATTATTATTATTATTATAGTATTATTATTACTATTATTATTGTTATTATTATTATTACTACTAGTATTATTGTTATTATTATTATTACTATTATTATTATTATTATTATTCTATTATTATTATTATTATTATTATTATTATTGTTATGTAAAACTAACCCTGACTAAAGGTGGTGGTGGTCAGAGAACTGGTGGCTCAGTGCTCAGCAGCCTGGCCTCTGTCAGCGCACCCCAGGGTGCATCCTAGCTCATCCACACCAGCGTGTGAATGGGTGAATCACTGATTGTAGTAAAGCGCCTTGAGGAGTTCCATAGCTCTAGAAGGTGCTATATCAAATACAGGCCATTTACCATCAACATGCTAATTAGATGTTTTGTGCTGAAGTGACTGTAGTCGATGTGTAAACACGTCATCATTGGTTAGATGGAGCCGGTTTGCTGGATCAGAAACTCTGTTTGGCGTTTCAAGTTTTTTACCATCCTGATTCTGTTCTGTCAGAACTCTGCAGCCGGTAAGAGTGACTTAAAGCTGCACTGTGCAACTTCTCTCATATTTTAAATCCCTTTCTTGAGGCAGTGTGTGCTAAAAGGACCGGGTTAATGAAACATCACTCAGGCCCCTGTAGTGCTTTTCCTGTCTAGAGCTGACATAGCGGCTCTGCAGGCTGCTTTCAGCACATATCCAGCATGTTTTAGATCGTGAATCCATCTGATTTGTTTTATTTAGTGATGAATCACTCCTGTAGACATTCATGAAGGCTGGGGAGACGTTTCAGCTGTGAAATGAAGGTGTTATCAAGGCGAACGCACAGCCAGGAGATACATTTCCTTTTTGCTTTGAGCACTGATGATTAATGACAGACAGTAGGGGATGCTAATAGCAAGCCTTTAACTTCCTGACCATGCTATGGTGAACTAACCGTTAGCGTCTCAAGCTCATTTATTTATTTGTTTGTTTGTAACACTTACTTTAGGCTGGCATTGACGACTGGCAGCTTTGAGACCTTTAGCCGTTCCAGCGTGTTTACCACTGACATTTATCAACCTCTTGAGAATCCTTGACTCCCTCCTGGCTACAGCTGCTCCCCTTTCTCTGCCCTTTGGCTTCAATTACGAGACTCGGTTCCTCTGACTTATAAGCACAACCTGGAGCGAGAACTTTTCCCTCCGCCGGTGCTGATACGAGGAATAATCCAGCGCTGCCTCTGTGGCTCGCAGGAGCATTACTACAAAAAAAAGACATTCAGAGTACGATTCCTTCATGGCGTCATCACACACAGCGAACTAATACAGAAACCTGAGGTGATCCTTCTTTTTTATGTTTTTCTCTCACTTTTAGACTTTCTCTCACTTTTTAAAAAGCACCAAACGTCTGAATCACAGAGGACAGAGAAGAACAACAAGCCAGGGACGTTTAGTGGAAGAAAGAACACGCTTCAGCAGAAGTGTACGCTGAAACCTGAATAGGGAGGCTCCAGGAGAAAAGGTCAGGACAGGATGCACTAAAAACACAGAATTTCACCTCAGCGGTTCTGAACTTTGATAACCAGGTTTCAAAATTAAACTCTGAGCCTTTCCTGGTAAATAACTCCCGCTGGACTGAGCTAACCCCTGATGCTGTAGTTTCTCTATGTCACCATAACCTGGTCCAAAAGACTCAGAGCCAACGATGGCCACCTTTTATGGAAACGAAAACCAACACAGTCAGCTCTTTTAACCGTTTTAGAGACGAGTTAAACGACCTTTTTAAAATCAATCATTTAAAGTTTATGTTTTTTGTGGAGCGAGGAGCTAACGGCTAGGCCATGTTGAGCTTATATAAAGGTCTTTTCCATAAGAATCGACTCAGCATGACTTGATTCGTCTCAGTTCAATTTCGTCTCTGTTCATCTGGGCTGAGCCGAGCCGGGCCGAGGCAGGCCGGTCCTGGCCGAGCCGGGCTGAGCCACAAACACAATATCCAGACATTCTATAATGGCGTTCTCATAGAATCAACGTTACCAGAAGTCTCTCAGGTTAAATCTGCTGTTTGTGGGAACATATTCACTTTTAAACCCCTTAAAGTCTCTTTCTGGAGTATTTCTCTTACCTGATGGCACCATCTAGTGGCTGACAAGCATATTACACAAACGTTCTCTTGCTTTGTTTTTTTAAAGATGGCGACTTCACGTTTCTTGTTTATTAACAGGTTTCTGTAGCCGACAGACAGCTAAAACACGTTTTACAATTTTTATTCTCATGTTGTGTTTTCATATATTTATATTTTAGAGACTTGTCCGTGAGAAGTTCATCAACTCTGCATCAGCCGAGGTGTTCCTTAAATAGTCTAACGCTATTGGTTAGTTCTGGTTGGCGTTCAGGTTCCTATTGCATGGAGCTCTGCGGGGCAGGGGGCGTGCTTAGCAAATAAATAAATAAATATATATATATATATATATATATATATATACATTGTATCACAGAACATGATAACAAGATAATCACTTTTATGGATTTCTGACAAATCCTACATCATTCCTGAAAGGGAAAAACTCTGGAAAGATACTTTAAAGCCCAAATAAAATGTAACTACACAAACAGACAGCTGATAAACAAGCAGCATCTGATTAATCTGGATTAAGTATTTCTTAGTTCAGTATTTTTCTTGTTGCCACTATTTGGGGGAAAGGAAGACTTTTCCTAAATCTTTTGACTTGCTGCTAAAACCTGGAATGTTCCAGACGGGGGGATAAAAAAATCCACAGAACGGAAACACAATGACCTCCGACGTTTAATCCCACTGCTGCAAAATCCTAACTCACTGTCCTTTTATCCTCATCTGCTCGGAAATCCGGTCAAGTCCAGTTGGTGAAGTTCGGTGGCTAACCGAGTCTGAATTTAGGACTTTGTTCTACTGGGAAAGGACACGTTTGGGTCAGATTACAGGATGTTTTTACTCCAAGTTTCTAAAATGTAGGAATCATTATTTAAATTCCTTTTAAAATAACTTTTATGACACATTCAGTTTTTGATTTAGAACATTTTTCTAATCAAATAGAAACCTACCGTGTTATAGTTTTAAATGTATTCGGTTTTGCTTTTGTATTTTCATTTACTCAATGTAATCCTAATCTGGCAATTTATGAAGTGTAAAATGTCTTGATACACTCGATACAGAAAAGACAAATGTATGTGTAATTAATCCAGTGAATCAAATGATCTATAATCCAGATTTACTTTGTGTTATTACCCGTCGGTTAGAATCAATCCAAGTTGATCCAGTTTAAATCACGTCAGCCTCATTTTATCTTCCAGCATCAAAGTTTTCTCTTGTGCTGCTTATTATTATTTAGATTCTTGCTTCACTGAAACGATGATTTTCTATTCCATGGTCAGATTAAACTCAATCCAAGCGGATTTTTCTCCTGAACTCCGATGGAATCAGCAGCTCCTTCTTATAAAACTGTTGTCCTTTCATGGTTTCAGAGTTTGTGAATGCACCTGATTACAAAAGTGATTCAGTTTGAGAGCAACACCTCGGCTCTGGCCAGCGCAACAATCCCACGTGTGTGTGTGTGTGTGCGTGTGTGCGCGCGCGTGTGTGTGCGCGTGCGCGTGTGTGTTCCGTTTTACTAATCACACAAGCTAACGGCACAAACAAACTGCTCAATGAACGCCAAATTGAGCAGAAGATTAGTGATAAATGATAAATGATCGGCACTTGTAGACCACCTTTCTGACTCCAGTGAAACATTCATTCATTCACCCACTGATGAGGATGAATCAGAATCTGATGCTGAGACGATATTTTGTGTCTTATTTCTGGACTTTGACAGGAAATCATTTCAGTTGAGGACATTTTGTCTCCTGTTTCAGTTTGGGATGAACTAATAAAAGAAACTTTTATGTGACTTCATGAAGTTGGACCTGGATGTCAGACAGGGTTAGATGTAGTTGGTGGGGTGGGGGTGAGGTTACTAATTTAGAACAGATTAAAATCCCAGACTGGTGAGAGTGAAGGAACTCGACTCAAATAGCTAAACGTAAGATCAGAAATGTGATTAAAACCTTGTTTCATTTCTGTTAAGATCATTTTATGCTGAGAAACTATGGATGTATTATTTATTTGGTATAACAGTTTATTCCTGCGGCAGATTATTACCATCTGTGCAGGAAAAAACATAAAGGATCAGTAAAGAGTCTCGTTTTAACGTGAGATATCTCTTGTTTTAACGAGGTTTCTCGAAATAACGTGCTTAAAATCTCGTAATAATGAGAAAGATTTTAGCGGTAAAATGGCGGTTTTACGTTTTGGAATTCTACTCAGAATGAATGAGGAAGCTATTCCAGTTCCTGATGTTTAACCTTTAGGAAGTACAGCAGCTGCAGCGCCACGGCAACCGTGGTAAAAGCGCCAAACGACGGTGCTTAAAACAACAAATTACGCTCGCTAGTTCCCTTCTCTGCTGGCTGCGCCATGCACACCCTGTTGCCAAGGCAACAGGATGACACCTGGTGGTACCTAGAGGCTGAGTTTAATTGTAGGCAAATAACAACATTAAAACATTTACAGACTTCCCGTAGAGAAACAAAAAACACGTGTAATATCAGGACACATATTTTATGCATATTGTTTGTGAATGTGAAACGTTTTGAAAGTTTTTAACATAAAAATGTGAAAAGTTTTTAGTTTTTAACATAAAAATGTGAAAAGTTTTTAGTTTTTAACGTAAAAATGTGAAAAGTTTTTAGTTTTTAACGTAAAAATGTGAAAAGTTTTTAAAGTTTTTAACGTAAAAATGTGAAAAGTTTTTAAGTTTTTAACATAAAAATGTGAGAAGTTTTTAACATAAAAATGTGAAAAGTTTTTAGTTTTTAACATAAAAATGTGAAAAGTTTTTAAGTTTTTAACATAAAAATGTGAAAAGTTTTTAACATAAAAATGTGAGAAGTTTTTAACATAAAAATGTGAAAAGTTTTTAGTTTTTAACATAAAAATGTGAAAAGTTTTTAGTTTTTAACATAAAAATGTGAGAAGTTTTTAACATAAAAATGTGAAAAGTTTTTAGTTTTTAACATAAAAATGTGAAAAGTTTTTAAGTTTTTAACGTAAAAAGGCACAAACAGGAAAAATGCTGCAGCGTAGGTTGTTGTAATTTAACTCCTGCAGGCAAGAACTGAAATACTAACTGCTAGCATTACAGCTAACAGCCATAAAGTGGGTTAAGACCTACACACTTGACAAAACTATCATCAGAGTGATGTCAAACATAAAACCGGTCAGTTTCTAACCCAACAATCGCTGAGATCAATATTTAAGCTCTAGCTTAAAGTTGTGATTTGAAGTTTTATACCAAACGTAGCCTGTTTGCTTTCCTTCAAGCTAAAACCTGACATTGGACCGTTGCATTAATATGCTCTCTGCATGTCTCTAATCCACACACCTTAAAGTCCTGCAGCAACATAAATATGCCTCAGTCACCTTTGTCACTGTGAACCTTTCTGACCTGACCACACACACTCCTGTACAGAAACCCACTGGAGCTGCTGCTCAGAGTAAAGTCAGCCTATTGTTGGTTTTATGTCAGCTTTTATAAAAAAAATTAAGAATAAAAAACTACTGAGGAGGATAATGAAATAATTAGTGTACCATGAAGTCTTGATATGACTACTTTTATTACTGATTCAGTTTCTCAGGTCAAAGCAACCCCTGAGCGGTAAAAATAGATGATTATTGTTTTCCTTTAAAACTGAATTTAGACCAAAATAAGTATTTTCTAACACTTATTCTGTTTGTTTTTGATTATTGTTGATTAATTAGATTTTACAGCTCACGGCAGCTTTCCCTCTCCTACGTTTCACCTTAACCTCTGCTACAGTTTATTAACTTTTGATGATGTTTAATTGCAGATTGTGTTTGTTTTTGTGGGTTAGTTAAACTCAGAAGACTCCCACGAGCCTCTGCTCCTCTGGAACCAAACCAATCAGTAGGAAAAGGCTAACAAGCATTACCGGCTCAGCCACATCAGCCATCGCTTTTATTACAACTATTGATTAGTTGGGTTTACTTGTTAAAATGAGTGAGAGCTAAAATCATTCCTAAGCAGCAGAATGCTGTGTGTGTGTGTGTGTGTGTGTGTGTGTGTGTGTGTGTGTGTGTGTGTGTGTGTGTGTGTGTAAACACGTCCTTAAAGCTTCTTTGCATAAATACTACGTATGAAACCTGGTCGGCGGCTGAATGCAGAACGAGTTCTGCTGTTTTTATTCTCACGGCATCATTTGGTGGATCTGAATAAATGACATTACAGGAACGATTCCTGCAGCTTCCTCCCTTATTTGTTTATGTTTATGAAGGTGACAGAAGGTTATCTGGGCAACAGAACAAACCTAAATCTATTGTGGCCCAACTAATTCACAAAGCGTGTTTACACGTCTGAGCTGGGCGTATTGATTTGTAAAACCCGGTCATGCAGACGGAATACAGATCTCTGTGGGAACGCCTCATATTTAGTGTTCTGTAGCCTCTGATTCACCAGAAACACAACAGGTAATTAAAAAGTTTTCCACCAGCGAGCAGCAGCTCGGTCTGAGGAAAACTCTATGGGATTTGTTGTTCAGATATTTGATTGGACTCTTCGACATGGGCCTCACGTATATGGCATTAGAACCGCCGGCGCTGATGGATGAACTGGTGCTGCTGGGTGCGCCCACCATGGCTGCTGTTTCACAGGCGAATGCAGACAAATGACTCTGCAGACGGAGACCAGAAGCATTCACTTCAGACGGCAGCACACTGAGAAGGTATTGACGGTCCGAAGCAGCGTGCTCTCATTCTCTAGGCCTGACAAGACGAACCCCGGTGAGCAACGCGGGAACTTCACTTACCCGACTGTTATCGAACAGCTGGAAACGGGCGTTGCTGCTACACCGATGGCCGAGGAAATCAAAGACAAATAAGGCAAAGAAAAACAAACCCAGGGTAAAAGCCCAGTGCAGATAAACAATATCACAGCTATCGCTCGTGTGATGACACCCGCTGGCTCAGGGGGGAGGTGAAGGGGCGGGGCTACACCTGGAAAAAGTGACACCTGTCTTCTGCCCATAGCATACTCAAACATCAAGATTCTCACATGCACATGAACATCATCCAAACCTCACACAAAGGCTCGGTTAAGCTAACAGATACGCAGAAAAGGGTTCATTTGGAACAAATTCTCTGACAAAAACATTCAAAAATGATGCATTTATAAAGTTTGGAAGCAGTTAAAAACATATTTGCTCAGGTTGTCACTTTTGTGAGAAGCAGTAACTTTGTCTTCGTCATAGTTTCCCAAACAATTAACATTTGTGTTCCCCTCGTCAGCACTCCAACGCATTCACAAAAGGAAAGGATAAATGACCCGCACTTGTACAGCGCTCCTCAGAGTAAGGACCCCAAAGCGCTTTACACTACAGTGTATCATTCATCCATTCACACTGGTGGTGATGAGCTACGATGTAGCCACAGCTGCCCTGAGGCGCACTGACAGAGGCGAGGCTGCCGAGCACAGGACCACTGGCCTCTCTGACCACCACCAGCAGGCAAGGTGGGTTAAGTGTCTTGCCCAAGGACACAACAGCAGCATTCTCTGTCCGGAGCCGGGATCGAACCTGCAACGTTCCGATTACTGGACAACCTGCTCCACCTGTTGAGCTACTGCTGCCCCCAAACCGGGAAAATGAGTGATCATTAGGAACGTAGTTAGGGTTAGTAACACCTAAGTTACTTTAGCAGTGTTGTTTCAGAAAACATCAAAAACTTGTGTGTCATGCAGAGGCAACAAATATTTAATATTAACACTAGAGGTGCTGCAAAAAAACCAGAATCGGGATTCTTATTTATAAAGATTCTGAATCGATCCCAAGAACTCAAATGTTTGGCATGTTACAGGTTTGAGATGCACTTTGTCTGTGTTTTTATCTCTGTTAGGAGAGTCAGTACTCCATGTACTTTTGTAATCCCATGATGATTTATTTTGAAATCTGCTGATAAATGGGCACTTGAATATAATTTTTTCCATACTCAGAAATTTGAGATATTCTCATATTACTTTTCTAAGTTGATAAGTGAGTACACAGGATTACTCATGTATTAATTTTAAGTTATGGATAAGTGAGTACTCAGGATTACTCATGTATTTATTTTTAAGTTATTGATAAGTGAGTACTCAAGATTACTCATGTATATATTTAAAGTTATTGATAAGTGAGTACTCAGGATTACTCATGTATTTATTTTAAGTTATTGATAAGTTAGTACTCAGGATTACACATGTATTTATTTTAAGTTATTGATAAGTGAGTACTCAGGATTTCTTATGTATTTATTTTAAGTTATTGATAAGTGAGTACTCTAGATTACTCATATTTATTTTAAGTTATTGATAAGTGAGTACTCTAGATTACTCGTATTTATTTAAAGTTATTGATAAGTGAGTACTCTAGATTACTCATGTATTAATTTTAAGATATTGATAAGTGAGTACTCTAGATTACTCATATTTATTTTTAAGTTATTGATAAGTGAGTACTCAGGATTACTCATGTATTTATTTTAAGTTATTGATAAATGAGTACTCAGGATTACTCATGTATTTATTTTAAGTTATTGATAAGTTAGTACTCAGGATTACTCGTGCATTTATTTTAAGGTCTTGATAAGTGAGTACTCAGGATTACTTATGTATTTATTTTAAGTTATTGATAAGTGAGTAGTCAGGATTACTCATGTATTAATTTTAAGTTATTGATAAGTGAGTACTCGGGATTACTCATGTATTTATTTTAAGGTATTGATAAGTGAGTACTCGAGATTACTCATGTGTGTATTTGAAGTTATTGATAAGTGAGTACTCGGGATTACTCATGTGTTTATTTGAAGTTATTGGTAAGTGAGTACTCTAGATTACTCATGTATTTATTTTAAATTATTGATAAGTGAGTAGTCAGGATTACTCATGTGTTTATTTGAAGTTATTGATAAGTGAGTACTCAAGATTACTCATGTGTTTATTTGAAGTTATTGGTAAGTGAGTACTCTAGATTACTCATGTATTTATTAGGAGTTATTGATAAGTGAGTACTCTAGATTACTCATGTATTTATTTGAAGTTATTGATAAGTGAGTACTCTAGATTACTCATGTATTTATTAGGAGTTATTGATAAGTGAGTAGTCAGGATTACTCATGTATTTATTTGAAGTTATTGATAAATGAGTACTCTAGATTACTCATGTGTTTATTTAAAGTTATTGATAAGTGAGTACTCTAGATTACTCATGTATTTATTAGGAGTTATTGATAAGTGAGTACTCTAGATCAGTGGTACTCAACCTTTTTTGACTGATGTACCCCCTGTGAAATATTTTTTTCAGCCGAGTACCCCTAATGAGCGCAAAAGCATTTTTGGTTGTAAGAAACATAAAGACCTTAAATAGAGCACGGTGACTTCAGTGACTGATTTATTAAATTTTGGAACTGATAAACAAGTACAAAATTCAACCATTTGAAGAAAAAAAAAACTACTTCAAATATTTTAAATATTAATAATCCATTACTAAATGTTTTGGAAATATTTTTCATCACTAAAATGTGATTCTAATCAATTAATTGAAAACAGTCGCCATATAACTATTTAAAACCATAAGATTACCCATTGAACAATCCATAAATGTGCAAAACACTGCAAATTTTG
>SSNQ01034634.1:475530-493167 GCA_006942095.1 Nothobranchius kuhntae
AAGGACACAACAGCAGCATTCTCTGTCCGGAGCCGGGATCGAACCTGCAACCTTCCGATTACTGGACAACCCGCTCCACCTGTTGAGCTACTGCCGCCCCCAAACCGGGAAAATAAGTGATCATTAGGAACGTAGTTAGGGTTAGTAACACCTAAGTTACTTTAGCAGTGTTGTTTCAGAAAACATCAAAAACGTGTGTGTCATGCAGAGGCAACAAATATTTAATATTAACACTAGAGGTGCTGCAAAAAAACCAGAATCGGGATTCTTATTTATAAAGATTCTGAATCGATCCCAAGAACTCAAATGTTTGGCATGTTACAGGTTTGAGATGCACTTTGTCTGTGTTTTTATCTCTGTTAGGAGAGTCAGTACTCCATGTACTTTTGTAATCCCATGATGATTTATTTTGAAATCTGCTGATAAATGGGCACTTGAATATAATTTTTTCCATACTCAGAAATTTGAGATATTCTCATATTACTTTTCTAAGTTGATAAGTGAGTACACAGGATTACTCATGTATTAATTTTAAGTTATGGATAAGTGAGTACTCAGGATTACTCATGTATTAATTTGAAGTTATGGATAAGTGAGTACTCAGGATTACTCATGTATATATTTTTAAGTTATTGATAAGTGAGTACTCAAGATTACTTATGTATATATTTTAAGTTATTGATAAGTGAGTACTCTAGATTACTCGTATTTATTTTAAGTTATTGATAAGTGAGTACTCTAGATTACTCGTATTTATTTAAAGTTATTGATAAGTGAGTACTCTAGATTACTCATGTATTAATTTTAAGATATTGATAAGTGAGTACTCTAGATTACTCATATTTATTTTTAAGTTATTGATAAGTGAGTACTCAGGATTACTCATGTATTTATTTTAAGTTATTGATAAATGAGTACTCAGGATTACTCATGTATTTATTTTAAGTTATTGATAAATGAGTACTCAGGATTACTCATGTATTTATTTTAAGTTATTGATAAGTTAGTACTCAGGATTACTCGTGCATTTATTTTAAGGTCTTGATAAGTGAGTACTCAGGATTACTTATGTATTTATTTTAAGGTATTGATAAGTGAGTACACGGGATTACTCATGTATTTATTTTAAGTTATTGATAAGTGAGTACTCGAGATTACTCATGTGTGTATTTGAAGTTATTGATAAGTGAATACTCGGGATTACTCATGTGTTTATTTGAAGTTATTGGTAAGTGAGTACTCTAGATTACTCATGTATTTATTTTAAATTATTGATAAGTGAGTACTCTAGATTACTCGTGTTTATTTGAAGTTATTGATAAGTGAGTACTCAAGATTACTCATGTATTTATTTGAAGTTATTGATAAGTGAGTACTCTAGATTACTCATGTATTTATTTGAAGTTATTGATAAGTGAGTACTCTAGATTACTCATGTATTTATTAGGAGTTATTGATAAGTGAGTACTCTAGATTACTCATGTATTTATTAGGAGTTATTGATAAGTGAGTACTCTAGATTACTCATGTATTTATTAGGAGTTATTGATAAGTGAGTACTCTAGATTACTCATGTATTTATTAGGAGTTATTGATAAGTGAGTACTCTAGATTACTCATGTATTTATTAGGAGTTATTGATAAGTGAGTACTCTAGATTACTCATGTATTTATTAGGAGTTATTGATAAGTGAGTACTCTAGATTACTCATGTATTTATTAGGAGTTATTGATAAGTGAGAGAACACGTTTTCCTTTGGAAGAAATCTGAGGCACTTTTTTTAAACAGGTTTCAGACTCAAATGTTAAACTTGTTTCCACACATACTTGAAAAGTATTTGACGATATTACTTTCAAAGCTACTGTTAGGTAACTAAAGATTAGTTATATTTTACAAGGTAAGCAAAAATAAATGTAGCCTTTTGGTCAAAAGATTGCTTCTGTTTACAGTTTTAGAATCACTTTAGTTTACCTCGTAAATTTGCATTTTATGAACATGACCAGTTTAAAGTCAAATAAAAATTTCCCATAGCTTTAACTAACTTGCACAACAAAGTAGTTCATCCTGGAGCTGAGGCTCTTTGTTAATATTGATTGTGAATCGATTTCAATCGAGAATCAATTCAGAATCGAATCGGCACCCCGAGAATCGGAATCGAATCAAATCGTGAGTGGCTCTACACATCCCTAACTAACACTAAATGAGTATTAAACATTACAGTTGTGGCTTTTCACACAGCTTAGAGTTCAGCCAGGATGGGTTAACCCTCAGCTCAGCAGGATAGAAGCAGAACTGAGAACTGAACCCAGTCCCAGGGGAAATGACATCACTGGTGAGACCTGTAGCAAAAGATGCTGACCATGCGGTTTCTTCCAGCGCAGGACTGAGCTTCGGCATGTGTGGGCTTTAACGAGGATTACATCGAGGGTGGTGTGGGGGGTCCAGGGCAGGATATATTGGTTTGAGACTTTAATGTTGCTGTTTCACTCAGCAGAAGCACCAGAACCCCCTCGGGGCGTGTCACTGTTCACTCCTAACGATGGTTCGTCTCTACAGCCTAGTCTGCATCTGGAGACGTTGCCTCTGGATTCTCAGGCGTGTGTGTGTGTGTGTGTTGGTAAATAGGTTTAAATCTCTGAGAAATAAAACTGAGGGGCATCAGTTTTGTGATTAAATCATGAAACTCAAGAGACTCCAGAACTGCTGGTGGAAACTTTTGTGAGTTTTTAATACTTATTTTGACCTGAAAAGCTGTAAAAATGCCCTTGTTCTCTCTGATTTGAACATGATTCCTTTAATTCTGCTTTTAGATCATGCTGCTGACTGACCCTGAGGTGGAGAGCAGCCTTCTCATCAGCTCCGACGAAGGGGCCACGTACCAGAAGTACCGGCTGAACTTCTACATCCTGAGCCTGCTTTTCCACCCCGAACAGGAAGACTGGATCCTGGCGTACAGCCACGATCAAAAGGTGAGGCGGCGGGCACGGCTGGAGCAGCCTGGGAAAAGAAATCCCACAGGCAAAACCAGTCTGGGGTCCCTGCGTGGGTCTGAGCTGCAGAGATCACTGTGAGATCCTGGAGAGTTAGAGGTTCATGGAGTTCACACAAACGAGAATAAATGAGAGAATAAAAGCATTTAGTCGGAGAAATGGTGGTGTTCAAAAGGAGGAGGAGAGACATCAAAGCTGTAAATCAGATCAAAGTAATTTCATTTGCTAATTGTTTCAGTCAAACACAAAAACACATCATCACCTCCGTGCAGCGCTGCAGGAAAGTGATTAATGACTGTATTTTATCTGTAAGTCTGCCTGCAGACGACAACGTGAGCTGTTTGCACCACATATACGCCTACCTACATTTGTATTTTAACTTCCTGGGATCATTTCCTGTTCATTCATTTTGCTACGGCCTTGCACGGGAAGGACATGCCAACTCCATGTAAAAAGTCCGCCGTCAGGGTTCTGGCTCAGCTACCAGCTGTGACATCATGCATAATTATTCACGTAATAAAACCCCAAAACTCCTTTGATTAAATGAGTTATGGATAGATGACAGTAAATCTTCTAGCTTTTGAGTAACTTAAAACTCGGTTTGGTGTAAAAAACTATCTCATGTATAAATCCAATAATAAACACTAAGTAATGAAAATATTTGCAGGTGTTTCTCTAAATGAATCTCCCTCTGGAAACAGGAAACACATGATTTAGTTGTTTAATGGAAACACGGAAACCATTTCAACCTTTTAAATCAGCCTCCATCAATTAACCTGGGTGTTTAATTATTCCTGTTTGTGCTCACAAAGGCAGAAAATGTAGGTTTATTACTCCTGCAGCATGCAGAAGCTTTTGGTTCGTTGGTGAATATCTTTAAATTACAGGAACGAAGCTGGTCTTTGCTTCTGTTTTAGCTGAATGAATAGATTCAGACAACCACGCTGGATCATAACATTATTGTGTGTTTTATTTATCAGACTTCAATTAATTACTCGAGAAGCCCAAGTATAATTCACACAGGTCACAGTATTTTTTACTTTTGTTTATTTTAATCATACATCCAGCCAGCTGGTAGGGCCGATTCAGGGGTTCAGGAGAGGAGGCTCAGTCGGATTGTCGAAGCTCGGATTCAGGAGGAGCAATGTGGTTTTCATCCTGGCCGTGGAACCGTGGACCAGCTTTATGCCCTTAGGAGGGTCCTGGAGGGTGCGGGAGTTCGCCCAACCAAACTACATGTGTTTTGGAGAAGGCGCTCGACCGTGTGCCTCTGGATTATGGGGTACCAGGCCCTTTGATGCGGGCTGTTAGGGACCTGTATGACCGGCGTCAGAGCAATGCCAGCAGTAAGTCGGGCTTGTTCCAGGGGCAGTTGGACTCCGCCAAGGCTGCCCTTTGTCACAGATTCTTTGACGGCATTTCTAGGAGCAGCCAAGGTGTCGATGGGATCCATTTTGGTGGCCCAATGATCAGGGGCCTCATTTATCAAGCTTGCTTACGCACAAAACGGGGTCGGAAAACTGCGTAAGCAACTTTCCACGCAAACGTAGCAGAAAAATGTGTTCGTTCACCACATTGATCATGTCTGTCTGTGCCAGCAGGACAGTGCCAGTTAGCACCCGGCCGCTTCCAGGTGTGCCATGCACCTGAGGTGCACTGGTGAGACAGGCCGACCCTGCAGCCACATCTTCGGTCGCCACCCGGGATGCCTCGTTGAACGCTTCGTCCAGAGTCACTGGGAGTGAAGCAACAAGATTTTGTTTTTGTTTTATATTTTAATGGCGGACACATTTGATCTGTATGAAAAAAAGGCTTAAACGTTACCTGTCTCCTCTGCATGGTCAGTGTCTCCCTCCTTCTCCATGCATGCAGGCCGGTCCGAGAACTGCTGAATCCTAACGGTGAGCGGTGGGAGATCAGAGGTGCCACACTCTAGCAGTGGCAAAACATTTTTTTTCCTCCACCTTCAGATTGGACCATTTTTTAAATGTCCGCCACAGATCTCTCCGAAGAACTCCCAGCATTGACGGCGTCAGCAACACCGTGGATTTTCTCTTATTTGTTTTGCAAAAGCACTTCCTTTCATTTCTTCACCTCACCCCCTAGTACCTCAACTTCTGCTTCGGTCAAATTGTGCTTCCTTGATCTGCGGTCACTATCGTTAATGGTGAAATGCTGCAACGAGCCAGCTTGTGTATATGCATGAGCTCCACAAGGCACTTTGCACTGACCATTTATGGCAGAAAGTGGGCGTGCTAAGGGCGGGAAGTAGTCAAAAAACACCTGAGAACCTTTCTAGATAGTTTAATAATAATAATAACACATTTTATTTAACAGCGCCTTTCAGGACACCCAAGGACACTTCACAACAAAGGGGAAAAAAATAATAAAACAAGATAAACAGTACAGAAATATGTAAAAACACTAGGATGCTCAAATTTAAAACAATGTATTAAAACTATGTGGTAAAAGCTTGTGTGAAGAGGTGGGTTTTGAGTTTAGATTTAAAAAGTGAGAGTGTCATGACTTGCGGGAGATGTCTAACCCAAGACATGCAGAATCAACACGACTGCCGAGGTGAGTACAAATAAAGTCTCTTGATTACAAAACGGGAACAGAAGAAGCACTGGGAAGTCCGGTGAGTAGAAGACCAGTAGATAAAAGTCCAGAGCCGAGATCCTGAGATCGAAGGGAATGGTGGCAAGCCGAGGCAGCAGAGAGGAGACGGGACAGGTACCGTGAAGGAGGATGGGACGTGGTCCTGAGGGTTCCAGGGTTTCTGGCGGAGAAGGTAATGGAGATGGTCTGAGGGTTTCCTAGATGGGGCAAAACAGACGAGGGTTCAGAGACGAGTCCAAAGTCAAAATCCAAAGTAGTACAAAAACATGAGAAACTTGCAAGCTAGGCAAACGCGTACAAGTGACTGGAGCTAACCAAACTGTAGCATTCATCCGGCGTCGAGTGGTGTCTCCATCCTCCCTTTATGCCAGGACACCTGATTACGAATCTAGCACAGCTGGTGTCCCCTCCGCTCCTCACCTGTGGGAAAAGAACCTCAAAGATGGATTACTGAGGAGGAGCACTCACCTCGGCTCGTGACTCGTGACAGCGAGAGAGTGAGTGGTGCAAAGATCAGGGGGAAGAGAATTCCAGAGGTGGGGAGCAGAACGACTGAATGCTCTACTCCCCATGGTGACAAGGAGAGCAGAGGGAGCCGAGAGTTGAGGAGCAGTAGAGGAACGAAGAGCGCAGACAGGACAGTCTCTGATTTATAAAGCAGAGATTGTGTGCAGCTGTGCGTACTCCATGTTTTATAGGTCACAAACCTACTTGGTGTAAGTACTTTTTATTTTTGCTGAGCTTAAGTACGGTTTTAGAAAGGATTCTGCGCAATGTTTTATAAATGAGACCCCAGGTCTCTGATTTTTGCAGATGATGTGGTACTGTTGGCTTTATCGGAACATTATCGCCAGCTTTCCCTAAAGCGGTTCACAGCCGAGTGGGAAGCAGCTGGGATGAGAACCAGCTCCTCTAAATCTGAGACCATGGTCTTGAATCATAAAAGGGTAGAATGTCTCCTCCGGGTCAGGGACAAAGTCCTGCCACAAGTGGAGGAGTTAAAGTATCCAGAGGTTTTGCTCATGAGTGAGGGAAAGATGGGTGGGGAGATCGACAGGTGAATCGGTGCAGTGGTGAAGGCGTAATAACGGTCTGTTGTGGTGAAGAGAGTTGAGCCGGATTTAGATGTTGTTAAAGTGATACTTTGCAAAATTGTCAGATCTATTAATTATTTTATTGAGCCACTATGTGCTAAAATTATTCTTTACAAAGTTTTTGAAAGAACTATCGCCCCCATTGGCCAGAATATTTTAAACTGGCTCTGCTCTGTTGGGACTTTAAAAAAAGGAGCTGACATACCTGGCGCAGCAGTCTGCTTCCAGCAGGTTTCCTGCATGTTTTAGTGATGAATCACTCCTGTAGACACTAAAGAAGGCTGGGAGACTCTTCAGCTTAAGGTGTTAAAAAGACAAACGCACAGCAAGGGGATACGTTTAGCTTTCGGTTCTACAAACAGACACTAGGGGGTGCTAAAAGCAAGCTAAAACTGCCTAGTTCCCCTTCAATAATACAACCTAATGTAATGCTCATGAGTTCTGCTCATTTTGATCAGGAGTTTTACCTTAAAGGTCTAAAACATCATATGACCCACAACATGCGGCTAGAATGAGACAAAATAGAATAGAATAGATTAGAATAGACTTTATTGATCCCATAGTGGGGAAATTCACTTTTCACAGCAGCACCAACAGTTAGAGAATAAAGAAAACAAACAAAAAAACAAGAATACAAGTATATATTCATAGGCAGTAAGCTATTACTGCACCCTTCAAACACTAAAAACCACGAACAACAATGAAACTTGGGTTCCAGAGCTGTGCAGCAAATTGTTAGGGACACTGACGTACTATGTAAATCCAGTACTGCACAGGTACTGAACACATACTTAGTACTGCATTGGTGTTATTAAGTACCAGGACAGTGATAGTACCAGTTAAACTGAGTTATACACTCTTACTGCAGAGGGGATGAATGACCTACGGTAACGTTTTGTTTACATCAGTCTGCCTCTGAAGGAGGGACTAAAGCGCCTAAATGTGGCTCCGTCTCAAAGCTTCGCTTCACGTTTGGCTGAACATCAGCTAGATTTACTGATCTCAGAGGTTTGACCCACAGAAAACATTTTCTGACATCACAGCTAAAGTTTGTATTTATGCATATTTGGTGAGAAAAGAGTCCGATTAGATTCTGTACTGGTCCCTCGATCTAAAGGACGTGTCTCATTTGATCTGACTGTTCTCTAACTGAGCTGCTACGTGTTCTATGATAGAACTACATAAACGTGTGAGGTTTGTGCAACGCGTCACCGTTTAGTCTCGTGGTGTTTTAATTACGTCTTCATTTTCGGGTCGTGGGTTCTTGTTTCATTTGGGATTTTGTTGCATTGAGGATTCAGTTTG
Source organism: Nothobranchius kuhntae (assembly GCA_006942095.1). NCBI lineage: Eukaryota > Metazoa > Chordata > Actinopteri > Cyprinodontiformes > Nothobranchiidae > Nothobranchius > Nothobranchius kuhntae. The sequence continues at coordinate 483,540 of SSNQ01034634.1, forward strand.
TTGTCTCTGGTGGTTTTAATCTGTGACATGAATTCTTTGGACTTGACGGGCGTCTCTGGACGTCCAGATGAGCTCTTTTCCATTTTCTCTCAACCCTTTTTTCGTCCGCTTCCCCTCCTCTCTACTCTCTGACCACCTGCTCTGATCTCTCACCCATTCATTGACAGCTCTGTCTTTACAAATCACCGTAAAGGGTTTCTGTATTCTTGTCCTATATTTGGACGCTGCTTCCTTTCAACTCAGCATGACACGCGCCGGCTTACAGCGATGAATAATCGCTCTTATTTTCGGGTCAGGGCCAGGCTGAAAGGCTCGTTTTGGCTAAAGCTGTAATTTCAACAACACCAGAAAAATCGATGCTTCTGTCACCCCGAAGGAAACAGGACAGACAACCAAGAAGAAGCCACACAGATGTGTGGCTTTGATCAGGACGCTCTCGTCCTTTTGTTGTAACAGATGTTAAACTTCACCCCCAGGTTCTGGGCTGTGCTGCACCGCTGCTGCAGTGATGCATAATGCAGAAACACACTTCTGCAGTTTAAAGGATCTAACTTATTAATAGTCATCACACTCATTATGTATTAGATGCTTAGAACCGTGGTGGTTGTATGAAAACTCCCTCTAGTGGTGCGCAGAAATAAATCATGTCATAATAAACAAGATCAGCTTGTTTTAAAGGTCAACTTTACTCATATTTTTAATACGTTTGCAGTGGTCTCTAGTAGGAACGAACGCCCGGTGAGTCGTTCTCGGGGGAATACAAGCACAGGTGCTCCTGTTTGAGGACGACGGGTTCAGCTGGAGGAGAAAGTAGCTTCAGACGGCAGGAGTTGGAGTCTTATTTCCTGGTATTTGGACATCTCTCCTCTGACTGGATAACAGCAATGTGACTTTACCACTGTGTTTTGTTGCTCTGCAATGTTGATGTTTCATCTCCACAAATAACACAAGCCTGAAGGAGTTCAGCTGTGGGGTGGAGTTGCTAATGCTAACAGTTAGCTTCTCCTAGTTGAGGCGTTCTCTGCTGCTTCCTGAGCGCTAAACCAAAAAAAAGCCTTCCCAGTCACGAGTCAAGATTAGTGAGTCGATAAGAACGGTGCAGTGTTTGCTTGCATTTAGCACCCCGGGCATTTCTGAACTCAGCGTATTTCCATTTCTTTCTATCAGAAGCGAATACAGGAAACTGGTGCAGACTATTTCTCGCTCAGCCTTCATGACGTCCTCAGAATACAAATGACAAGTAAAGCTGGTTTCTCAGTGTGTGTTCTTTAAATGGGTGAATGGGTTTTAATGGGTGGTTTCTTCTAACTCATCACATGTTTGATTCCTTGTAGGTGAACAATGCACAAATTGTTGACTAATTAAATCCCAAAATAATAAACTAATAATAATCTTAAAAGCTGTAGTGTCTTTAAAACAGACCTATGTATCATCTAATGACGTTTTCTGATCAGAAAGCATCTGACTGCCAGCATTTTTGAGCGTTTTTACTGTTTTTTAAGAGTCAAAGTACATTATTTATGTTTATTAATGTTTATGTTTATTTATTTAGCAGACGCTTTTATCCACAGCGACTTACAGTTTATAACCTGTAGGGCATGTTGTGATCTGTGGGGGAAACCGGAGTACCCGGAGGAAACCCACGCATGCATGGAGAGAACACGCAACTCCACGCAGAATGGCCGCAGCCGAGTTTCAAACCTGCAACCTTCTTGCTGCGAGGCAACAGTGCTAACCACTGTGCCACCATGCAGCCCTTTGTGCTCTTTGATCATGTGAAACTACAGGAAAAAAACACTTATTTCATCGGGGGCTTGTTCCCGGGCCCGTCTCAATAAGAAGGCAATCAATGAGTTAATATAGCAACTTTAATTATGTTTTATGTCATTATGTCACTCTATAACACTAAAACAGAGATAAATAAATAAATGTTGCTGGCAGATCCTCCACCGGGGGGCAGCAGGCGTGTACAGGACAGCATTAGGGCAGGTTTTAGATGAAGGTACTAATCTTGATGCTCCATCTGGAAGCTTTACGGTTATGGAGGGGATTTAGGACATCAGGCTTCATTAAATAAGCTAAGTACGTTCCAAGTTGGTACGTAGCGTAAAAAAAATGTTTGTCAACAAATTTCATTGATCACAAAAAACACATTTTTCCCTCTTAAATGATAAATCATCCACACTTGTATGGCGCCTCTCAGAGTAAGGACTCCAAAGCGCTTTACACTACAGTGTATCATTCATCCATTCACACACACATTCACACACTGGTGGTGATGAGCTACGATGTAGCCACAGCTGCCCTGGGGCGCACTGACAGCGGCGAGGCTGCCGAGCACTGGCGCCGCCGGTCCCTCCGACCACCACCAGCAGGCAATGTGGGTTAAGTGTCTTGCCCAAGGACACAACAGCAGAAGTCTTTGTCCAAAGCCAGGATCGAACCTGCAACCTTCCGATTACTGGACAACCTGCTCAACCTGTTGAGCTACTGCTGCCCAACAGGATCATATTTTTTACTGATGTACTTAAGCGTTTGTTCGGTTTATGAACATGGACTCATCCAACACGATGTTGGCTTAAGACACAGCCTGAACAACGTATTATCCATTTCCTCTGTTGCTCTACATCAGCTGGCAGGACATCATCCACCCCATCTCTGTTTTCCGTCTTCACCTTCCACTAGCTCGCTCGTCCCCTCACATCGTCTCCACCTCAAAAGTGCTTCTCTTTCAATTTCCCTGCCTCCTTTTGGCAGAACTGCTGCATTTGTTGATTGAGAGACCTTTCGGAGGCTGTGAAGGCTGCAACGACCCACTCCACCTCACCACCGCAACCCTTTCACCTCCTCCGCCTCCTGCTCCCTGCCTCTTCACTGTCACTTGCTTGGTTACATACTAACTGACTTCAAGAGGGTAATTAGTCAAAGTGATTTCCTCCTTCCCCACGTCCCTCCCCTTCTTTCTTTCACTTGCATCTGCTCGCCCCATCTTGGCATGGACGTCCTGAAATCCATCAGTGACATTTATCTTTCTCACTTTAACACAAAACAGATGCACTCCTTACATTCATTTGTACATTTCCACAGAATGGTGAATGTCTCCATCGCTATGGTGATGGAAGCATAATGGATGAAGTCTAAAACTGATTAGTTTTTATGTTCAGCCATGTTGTTTTCTTATTATTTATCAGACAAACAAAGATCCAAAAAAATGGTATTTTTGCTAAAAGAGTAAAAATTAAAATGGTCAAAGTTTGAAAACAGTGTTTGAAACAAATTCTAATTCATGCTACATGTTTCCTGATTATTTATCACAACCGTCAGTGACCAGTGACATCACATCAGAATGTAAATTAAACTATGTAAAAGTGATGAAGGTATAATTTAGGGATGTCCAGATCCGGTCACGTGATCAAAATCGGTCCCGATCTCTTGGTTTCAGACTCGATCGGGATTGGGCGTTACTTCCCCGGACTCGGATACAGCAGGGGTCAAATTACAGGAGAGCTAAGGGAAACAGGTTCTCCTGAAAGGTTGTCGAGCTCCCCAGAAACCCTCAACTTACGCACCCAGAGGGAGCCTGAAAAAGATCCAGTTTCCACCAATATTACATTATTTAAAAATATTGCGACAGAGTGCTGATTATTCATGCAGCTGCGTTCTGCACACGGCCACATTCTCAAAATGGCTTCATCCAAAAAATATGCCATTAACACACGATCGATCATGCCTGTTCTTATCCTCTCTGGTCATTTCCGTCTTTTATTTGAGCCTGACTTGAGGGGCAGCAGTAGCTCAACAGGTTGAGCGGGTTGTCCAGTAATCGGAAGGTTGCAGGTTCGATCCCGGCTCCGGACAGAGAATTCTGCTGTTGTGTCCTTGGGCAAGACACTTAACCCACGTTGCCTGCTGGTGGTGGTCGGAGAGACCGGCGGCGCCTGTGCTCGGCAGCCTCGCCTCTGTCAGTGCGCCCCAGGGCAGCTGTGGCTACATCGCAGCTCATCCCCATCAGTGTGTGAATGGATGAATGATACACTGTAGTGTAAAGCGCTTTGGAGTCCTTACTCTGAGAGGCGCTACACAAGTGCGGGTCATTGATCATTTACATGCCGCTGTCCGGTGACTCCACGTCACTAGCAGGAGCAGCGCAGCACACTATGGTATGTTTTCTGCTGTCCATTCGGTCTGCTTAGTTAAAAAGCTACTTGAGAGGTGAAAAAGTAGGATGTCAGGCAGCAGTTTTTCTGGAGGACTGAGAGGAAGTGCAGGAACACCAGAGACCAACAGGACAGAAAGATAAAAACCAAGAAAACAAAGTTCTTGGACTAGGTAGATTTATCCCACTACACATTTTTACCTTTGCAAAGCAATAATTCATAAGCATGTGATATTTATAAATTTGACACAATTCAGACCACTTGCAAAGTTCAGTTCCACACCCAGGGCCGTAACAAGGGATTTTGGGGGACAAGGCAAAATAGACCCTTGCCAGGTACTTTAAGTTGAGGTGCCATTTATTTTTATATTTGACTTTTTTATATTTGCAATAAAATCCAAAAGTGAAGAACTTATGTTTTTTATTACTTGATTGTTAAAACTCTCTCACAGAAGTGACCTGTTTGTTAACGAGTTGTTAGATGGTAAAAAAATACATAAAAAAATTAAAGAGCAAGTCACCCCCAAATCAACTTATTTTTTCTGATGAACTATATAAAATAGTGTTTAATCGTGCTGTAGACTCTTCTAGACAATATTTGCTCTTAAAAGATCAAGTCACCCTCTACCAGAGTCCTGCTCAACTCCCACTTCCTGTTTGAAAAATGCAATAAATGCTGTTGCCTGGCAGACTGAGAGGGCGGAGCAACTAACAAATACACAGACAGTTTCACGACATTGTGACATAATTTACCATCTAACGTCATAGTGTACCTCTCCTCCAATAGCGATTGCAGATTTAAATTCAAATACATTGCAGTTTTTACCTGAAGACGGTACAACATTGACGGTTTTAGGCAGAATATTAAAATTTTGACTAATATGCACAATGCATGTCTCCAGCACGATTAGACTCTCATTTATATAGTTTATTAGCCAAAAGAAAGTTGATTTAGGGGTAACTTGCTCTTTAAATCAAATATAAGGAACATTCTGGATCTGTTTCTTTGCTTTCTTTCTTCATTTTTTATGTATCAAAACTCTGTCTTATATTTAATAACATACTTTGCTGCCACGACATACAAATGACACAAAACCATGACTGCAGGTCATCAGAAGGACTCTAATAAAGGGAAAAGGCAGCATCTGTTGATTTGAAGACAGTAGTTTGGTTTCCATGGTAACATCTAACATAGCCTGCTGGTTAAGATGTGAAAAAATAAAATAAAATAAATAAACACCAGCTCATAGTTGAGCCATTCATAGCATTATTTCCTAATTTGCCAAAAAGGAAGAACTTGTTAGCCACATACATAATTTTTGTTTCTTTCCGAGAGTTTTGGATCACCTGCAGATGGTGCAATCGCTCGAAATCTGTGCACCAGCTTGTCTCACCCGGAATAGGAACACACTTATGTGGAGACGGCTTGTTTCTAGCTTTTAAGGTGGTTTCCAACTACACCACAAGTCACCCCGTCTCTCTAACTAGATGAGGATTAGGTTGGTTCACATCAGCATTAGGACCTTCCCGAAGCTGATGTGGGTGTCCCACTGGGATGTGAGCTTGGTCCCTTTGTGTTGTTTTACAGGTCTGTTTCCCAATGGCCATGACCACCCCTAGAAAATTTCCAGTGCATAAATCATGTTAGTGTTCACTCAAACTATAAACTAATGTTATTTATTCATCACATGAATGTAGAAAACAATAACACGTATACAATTAATGAGTAAAGAAATGACCAGAATAAAAAATATATACATTTTTCTGCTTTTCACCATTAAAAAAAAAAGTTTTTATTTCCATAGTTTTTTTTGAGAACACAGCAACAGGTAAATTAAACAAAAAAAAAAAGTTTATTGTTTTTTTTAATTAAATAACATTTTAAATAACTGAAATGTAGTTTTCTGAAATAGTTGCATTTGCATATATATATATATATATATATAGGTCAGATCATCCATCGGTGAGCCTGTGACAATGAATGACCAAATACCTCCTACGCAAACCCATTTTTTTTATTTTGCGATCATGTCAAACTGAAAGATTTTATCAACAGCATAAGACATTTGTGAATCCGTCCAGGGTGTCTGCATCGCTCAAGGTGTTTCTTCAAAAACATATACCTGACCAGGATGCACATTTTCATATTTTTCAATCATTTTCTTGAGCCGGTATGTGCTAAAATCACCCTGAACAGTCATTCGGACCCCTGTGGCCAGAATACCGCACTTGCAGCTTCAGAGTATCCTTTGTTTGTCACAGCGAACCCTTATAATCAGTAACTGTAAAGCAACTGCAGAGAAAATATCCTAGTGTTGCCCTTCTCTGCAGCCCGTCTTGTTTTTGGAGATAAAACTCTAACATTGCAGAGCAGAGTCGTGTTGCTGGTAACTTATCTGAGGAAAGATGTCCACATATCCGTAAATTAGACTCCAAATCCTGTTATCTGAATCTTAACTCTGATCTGGCTCACTTCTACTTCCTGAAACAGGCACATCTGGGCTAAATCTACCCAGCGCTGTTAGTGATTTAGGAAACAACCTTCTATAGATAATTATTATTAAAAATGAAAATATTTAGTTCAGTAAAAAGTGTCAGAAGAAGAAAGTTGAATTTCTGAATAAACCATGAAATCAGTTTGTCTGCATTTAGCTTTATTTTGTAAAATAAAGGTTTTAATAACAAGTAGATTTGATGTTGATGAAACAAGCTTGAGTTTATAAAAGTTAGCATGAACCATTTATAGATTACTAATTACATCAAATCTTCAGCCGAACACTGAGGCCATGTTGTTGTAAAGGTTAATTACATGTCATACCTTCACACTAATGCTCTTTAATAGTAGAAAATCCTGCATCTCTACTATTAAAACTCAATTAGAAAATAAATTATTGTGGAAAAAAATATAAATGTTTCCATCACCGATAAATAATTATCTGATGTGCATGGTTGGTCAAGTTTAAAACAATGTAAAAACACTGAATTAATTTTAAATGAAATGTAAGCGACAAAGTAAACAGATTAGAACGAGTGTTTTATCAGAGAGTTCAGGTGTTGGAGCTTAAAACGATTTTATACGAGTCTGTCAAGGTTATTACCTCACTGGTCCGCAGACATGCTGGAGAGTCGGTTTTCTTTGCTGCTGTGTGATAATTAGATACGTTGGGATGAACGTTTGTAAAAAAAAATAATAATAAAAGCAACAAAATAAAGTTTTAGCATATTTAACCCTGTTTCAGCTCCCGTGTGTGTGTGTGTGTGTGTGTGTGTGTGTGTGTGTGTGTGTGTGTGTGTGTGTGTGTGTAAATCTACAGTATTAGTTCTGTCTGCATGAAAAATCTGTTAAAGAGCAAGTCACCCCCTACCAGATTCTTACTCAACTCCCACTTCCTGTTTGAAAAATGCTGTTGCCTAGCAGACCGAGAGGGTGGAGCCGCTAACAAATACACACACACGCACGCACACACACACACACAGGCTCACAACAACATTGTGACATCATATGGTACCAGCTAATGTTCTAGGGTACCTCTTAGCCAATAGTGATGGCAGATTGAAATTCAAATGCAGTGCAGAGTTTTTACCTGACAACGGCGCAACACTGACCGTTTTAGGCAGAAAATTAAAATTTGAGCTAAAATGCACTAAAGTGCAAAACTATTGACTACACGTGTCTGCAGCACGATTAGACACACATTTATATAGTTTATCAGAAATGATTTGGGTGACTTGCTCTAAATTTGGGATCCGATTTTTGGTTTTTGTTAAGCTTGAGCGGTCTCCAAATTTTAATACCGTCTAGCTTCCTCCACATGTTACCAAGGTGTACGGTGTAGCATTGATGATTACACTACATATTTATTAAAATGACCAATAAGACGTGATAATTCCATATAAATATGAAATATCAAACTGATTAGTCTTTCAATGTTTAATCAGAAGATTATAGTTATTTTACTTATTCAGGGACCATAAACGTACTTTGTATTAATTCAGAGTCAAGTACATGGTTTATAAAAATGAGTTTGTTTCATTTGCCTAAACTAATGATTATACATGACAAGCTGTGAATGTTGTAATGGACGCTTAAGTATCTGAGAGATGTGTGGATTCTGGGTTGGAAAATAAATTTGGCAGTTTGTTTGGTAAACTACAGATTTCTTAAAAACAAACATCTGATGCCGGTGTGCATTACCAGGACTGATTTAAAAATGATGACGTAAGCCTTAAGTGGAATTACCAAGGTGTTGAATTGGACCTTCACCGTTCAGAAACGGAATAACAAACAACACACATGATATTAACAACTTTTTAAAAGAGCAGCTTAAAAAAAGAAATTTTGCCTGAAAAACCAGCATGTTTACCTTTACTGGCTTCGATGAGTTTGTGGCAGACCCCCGGTTACTTTGGGGTTTACTCTCGACATCCGGGGAAGGCTGGCAGCTTATTTCCACCAGAAAAGCGCGTTGCCATCTTTTTTATTAGCAGGCTCCAAACAGAAGGCTGCTATTTCAGCTACCCGCCGTTCCGACGGGGGCTGCATCTTTCGCGGTCATCTTTTGTTTATAGAAATAACCCCATCAGTGTTTACCGGCTCTTCTTGTAAGTTTGCTTCGAACCAGAAATACTCCCAAACTGCAGGTGTGTTGTTTTTAGACACCAAGTCAGCTGGTGCCATGCTGCCATTTTTCTCTTGTGTCGTGTCACGTGATGACATCACGTTAATAAACTTTATGGAAGGTCTCTGAAAGTTGGACAAAACATTTTAAACTATATAAGTAAAACGGAAAATTCAACCTGGTTTATACATTAAATTACTTAATTTAATCTTTTTTATTTATTTATTTATTTTAAATCCATGTCTACTACTTGCACAGTTCTTTTTCATGACGGTCAGGGTTGGGGTTAGGGAAGTGATGCTGTTGCTATATTTTAACACAAGCTGTATACAGTAATACCATTATATTGCCCAAGCCTATTTTTTATTTATTTCTAACGCTCTCAGTGGATTTCATGATTTAACTAATGTTATTTTCGTTTGTTTCACGTTTGTTTCAGCTTTACAGCTCGGTGGAGTTTGGTAGAAGGTGGCAGCTGGTGCATGAAAGAGTGGCTCCTAATCGATTCTACTGGTAAGAACAATTTTTTTCTTCACAGGTACATTTTATTCCGTAACAACAAAAGCTATAATCAAATCTGAAGGTGACCTTGTAAGGTGTTTCATTAATTTTTTGTTATTTTTTGGGACGGTTTATTAGAGATTACAAAGAGGACTTTCATGTTAAAATAAGATTAGAAAATTTTGAAAAAAAAAAATATATATATATAAACACACAACAAAATTATAAACACAACACCTTTGTTTCTGCTCCAATTTTTTATGACATGGACTTAAAGATCTAAAATTCATTCCAGATACACAATATTACAATTTCTCTCAAACATTGTTCACAAATCAGTCTAAATGTGTGA